>JAUZND010049077.1:0-19784 GCA_034780555.1 Coelogynopora nodosa | reverse complement strand
ATGTACAACCGTGAAGAACACTATTGCAATAATCAAGACGAGAAGAAATAAAGGAAGTGACAATCTGAGCACATAGTATATTGAAAAAAATTTTTTTCCCCGTAATATTCAATTTTCAATTGAAAATATTAACAATAATGACTTTACAACTTCAGTAGAGATCTCACCAGCAGTTATTTGTTGTATTATATATCACAATATAATTCACAGAAATTCGTAAAATAACTCAATCACGAGTTATTTTAAAACAAAAATTTCAAAGCATTCCGAATAATTTGAAGGGCACTAAACATTTAATTAAGTTGCGCCAATAATTTAATTAATTAAAATATAGAAAAAGTTACTATACTATTTCAATTATCTACGTAACATAAATGAATAAAATTGATCAAAACTTTCATAAGAAAAAGTATGAAATACAAGGTTTCCAGAAAATATAGCATATATCGAAAATAAAACACTAATAAATAAAAACATATAAATATATAAATATATAAAAATATATAAAAATATATAAATAAAAAACATATATCGAAAAAGGAAGTTTAAAAATTAGACAAATTTTCTTTCGTTTATTTATATATAATTCAAAAATAATAAATCTGATTTATCTAAAAACTTTAAACACGGACTAAATATGAACTATATAGCTATGTATTTTCAAGGTATTTTATAAAATGTGATCAAGCGTGTTGTTGCTAGTATAACAAAATTATTGAACAAAACAAATCTTTTATATATATATATATATTTTAATTGAAACTAATTCAACGATTATAATTTTATGACGTCATCAGTGGCTTAATATTTTAGTCGAATTTTTAATGTTTCCATTTGATATTTCTTATTAAATATGTCCTTTTTATTATTACTTATAAAATTTTTAATTATTATTAAATTATAATTTTTTTTATTATTACCTATAAAATAAGTAAGTAAAAATAAGTAAAGTTTAACCAGTGTTATTGATGTAATAAATATCTTTATATTAAAACTAGATGTTACAATGATACTATTGTATTAATTAATTAAGTGTTTGTAATCGCCAACCTTTATCATTATGTTTCCTTTGAAGAACATAACAAAATGAAAAAAATTACTGTAGTGACATTGAAAAAAAGAATGATGATGTTATTGACAAACTATAAATTGATTGGTTTTTAAAAGGATTTTTCTAAATGTTGACAACATTCACTTGAAAATGATATATATTTTGTAATTAATCAGTAGATTACTTTTCATTATAGCCCCGATTAAATTAGATTGTAATAACTAATAAAAATTAGCCGACTAAATCCCACCACTTTTTTTTTCATTTGACATTTGCACTTCATATGTTTAATATCGCATGGAGTTTGGAATTTGATTTAATAAAGTCTTTTTAAGTACACTATAGATTTTATAGGTGTCATGAATTTTCAAAATGATTACTTTTTGGGGAAAAAGTATATTTTAAAAGTATAACATATGTTTATGCGTTCATTTTACTGGATGTATTATATAGGGATAAAAGCAAATTTCATAACATTTATTTTTTAACAGAGCTGGTTGAATTATCAGATGGTGATCACATTTTAACATAATATTATTTTATTCACCAATAATGAGAAATTTATAAGGACTAAAAACAGTAGACAACAAATATTTATTATGAAGTACAATTAGCAAATATATAGAAACGGTCATCAAGGAAGAAAAAAGAGTAAATAAATATGATATTGAATACGATAGCTCAATGATACTTTCATTATGTACCAGGTTTTAAAACTCATCATCGAACTGTAAAGTTTTACATTTGTTATGTGTTTTTTATGTAAACTTTATATTGTTACAATATTACTAATTTTAATATTGTAATTTAATATTTAAATTCTATAATATCTATGAAATTAAAACGTGACCCAATATGTCAATTGAATTTCACTTACCCCGCCATTGTGGGAAACATACGAATATTGGGATTATTTCGAAATACATCTCTGCTGAAAATAGTATCAGATGCAGCATAATGAATCAAGTCAGCATATTTATTTATGACATTTCTAAAAAATCTATGCCTCCCTTCTCCACTGCCGACCCCTTCGTAGTTCATTTGAAGGTCAGCAAAGTTTTTCCGAAAGTTTGTGAATCCTTTAATAGCGCTTTTGTAGACCGGCTCCGGAAATGTAGCTCCGGCTCCGTTCAATATGATTATTTCGGCATGAATTATCAAAGCACATTGCACGGTAACAAAGGCAATACATAGAGGGTGTTTAGTCCATTGAAAACATATGGAGGAACTACACTTGTTCAACATTTAGAATATAGAGTTTAAATAATTTTTAATTCTCTGTGAATCAAGTATTATTTATGATAAGAATTATGACAATAACTATTTGAGAATACTATTAATTTATAAAAATAGTTTTCATTGGATACCATAACTTTTTGTAAAATATCCAATTAAATTTACTTCATGGAAGCATATTTTGTTAAAATATATACGGCAAATAATAGTCTAAAATTGATCCGTAAAATACAATTAGAATTTATTATTGTAATAATACAACAATGAACATTGTTTATTGCAAAGCTAAACAGACCGAACCTACTAGAAATAGTATACGCATTGATTCTCTGTCAGAAATAATCTATTCTAAAAATTATGTTATTGATTAATTGTACAATATTTACTTCCTTTGCTTAATTGGGTACAAGTTTATTATGTAGTTGTTTTTATAAGACTTTTGAAAAACGCCGGATAGAGGGTTATTTTCGTCAATAATCGCCAAGTACTGGAAGAATGTTTCACTTAGCAATGACTTTTTATTTTGTATAATTTTAGTGGAAAACTATAAATCTATAAAAATATATATAATATATAATTCTTTTTACACGACCATGGTTTGCATATGATTAAGAATAAAATTATTTCCAAGTAAAATCTGTATATATATACTGCTTACAAAAATATTGATAAAATTATAAAACAATGAAGCATTTATACTTTTTGTATTAAAAAAATACATACTGCAAATATGTTTTGAAAAATGATAACGAAAGAATAATAGTAAAATACTAATATTCTGGTTGGCTATTAACGAATATAAATATTTATTGTTTTTAATATTTTGACATTTTATTTTTATATAAATCTGACAATACGTAAAAGAACGGGTACGTATCATTTCGCCTTATTATTGTACCAACTTAATTGGGATTACCTTATCAAATTAACAAAACCTTGGTTCATTTGGCCTTATCGATTTGTTTCACTGAAATTTTATATAATTTACTTATTCTATATAATTACCAAAAGTTATTATGTAGTTTAATTCAAGCTGAGTTAATTTCAAACTTACTTTAGTTCATGGATAGTAAACTATTAAAGACACTACACAGATGGGTACCCACACAGACAGCTTTAATGTAGTATTATGGAGTTTATAAGATCAGCTAGAGGAGGGCAAATGTTGTGCCTCAATGGTTTTATGCTAAATTTAAACTATTGTAGAAATGCAAAAACTTACTGGAAATGCAGAAAGAACACAAAAAGCAGAATACAGAAAGGTTGAAGTTCATCCATAACAAGCTTCGTTATTCATGTTCACTTCCTCAAAAGCTTCGTTATACAATATAAACGTTTCATTGGAATAAACGTCTCTCTTTTAGCTGTTTGTTTTGCAACATCTAGAGCTTTCTTCACTGCTATATTATTGACTACGGGAGGATGGTTGTGATTTCCTGTTAATAAAGTAAGAAGAAAGTAATATTTGGTCCTCTAATGCAAGTTTACTTCAATTACTGAGGACCAAATATTACTTTCATCAAAAGAAAATCACAACCACCCTCCCATGGACAATAAAATGGCTGTGAAGAAAGCTCTAGATGTTGCAAAATAAACAGCTAAAAGAGATACGTTTGTTCCAATGAAATGTGTATATAACGAAGCTTTTGAAGAAGTGAACATGAATAACGAAGCTATCATGGATGAACTTCCACCTTTCTCGAAGTGCAGGTGTACTTTAAACAGAGCCAGATCAAGTCATTTACCGCTACTTCCTCACACACGAGCTGAGATAGATATAACTGGAGAATGGTCAATAACACAGGGTGGCAGAAGGTTTATTATTTCTAATGATGGAGTAGATGAAAGGTTGCTCATATTTGGTACTCACCAAAATCTCTGTTTTTTGTGTCAAGCGGACGTAGTGTATATGGATGGTACTTTTATGATTTCACTGGAAATGTTTTCCAAGTATACTCCCTACACGTGGTGGTAATGGGCGTGATGATTCCTGTCTGCATTGCTCTTCTTCATTCTAAAGATATTACCATGTACATTCGAATGTTTACTCTTTTGTACACTACCCCTCAACGAATTGGTTTGAACCTTAGACCATCAACAGTTTTCATAGATTTTGAAAGTGCGGTAGTAAGTGCAATAACCCAGTTATTTCCAGAGACTCGAATACGTGGGTGTCTGTTTCATTTCAGTCAGGCCATATGACTGAAAGTTTAGAAATTGGGATTAACTGTTCGTTCAAGAGGAAACAGAGCACTGACTCTACCCCATATAACTTCCTACGGATCAAGTTGAAAAAGTATGGCTAACCGCTTGGAATGAAATTCCAGATAATCTCGAACTTACCTTCAATGAGTATACGTCACAACAGCATGGGTCTACCCTTTCACGGCTATATATCCTGTTGAAATGTGGCCGCATTATGAGACACTCCATGGTATACGTACAACAAATCACTTAGAATCATGGCACAATGAGATAAAGAAAGATTTATAACGTTCTAACCCAAAATGTATATCGTGCCATCCAACTATTGCGAGAACAAAAAGCTGAAACAGAATACAAGATTAGACTTTTACAAAGGTGGAGGGACTATTCCAATTCAACGCCGGATATATCGCGTAGTTACTGAACAATTAGTCAGGCTGAAGAAACATATACAGGCTGGAGACATTACTGCATACCAATTTGCAGGTGCTGTCGGAGGAAAAATGACATTTGATTTTTAGATTTTTAATATTTTATTATTCCGATTTTAGTTTTATATCCATGTGCAGTCGGGGGACTAATGATTTTTTAATTTTTATTATTTTATGTTTCAATTTTAACTATTTCTGTTTTATTATTTTATGATTCTGTAAATATAATATATTTACATTCTGTAATAGTATATATTTCTATTCTTCATAAGGCAAAATAATAAGGCGATGTGGAACTTTTTAAATAAGGCGAAATGAACTAAAGCGAAATGAGACGTTCCCAGAAGAACATACATCGGAAGATTTTATCATTCGATGCCGACATGCAATTTCTGTGTAAACCACAATTTCGCTAAGTGTAAAAATTGCGTAAGTCGATATTTGACTGTTTTACTTTTTTACATTTTCGAAAACTATCCTAATTAATAGACATCACTCAATGAAGATCAGATGTTAAAATTCCTTTGTGTATATTCCTTTGTGTTTGGTGGTTTCGAATTTGTCTTTGGAGTTTCCCTTTGAAAGTTTTCCAGATCTTTTGACTTTTTTACTCTCCTGTAGATTTTATTCTTTTGACTCCATCTCATTGCCTTTTCCTTTGACGTTACTTATGCTACATTTATTGATTTTTAATTTTATGTTTTTATTTTTAATTTTCTGTTTTTGTTTAATCTATAGTGACAGACAGTATGATTTATCATATTATTTCCTATAATAAGGTATAAAAAACACATTTTTGAGTATCTCGAACAAAAAATTTGTTACGTGCAATTTTTACTTAATTCATAACAGTAGCAATAAACTGGCCTAGATTATTTAGATGGATTAGGTAACTTTTATTATACAGAACCCTATATTTATTATTGAGTAGAAAGATACACCTAAATATTGATATTTAATTTAGCTAAGAATTAATAGTTATATAATCTTTGTTCTTTTAATTGCTAAATTACATTCAATAGCTATATTCATAGTCAATTATATTTATTTAAGATATAAAATAATAACTATACACAACAGAAAGAGCCATTGTTAAATAACAAATTTAATAGCCAAGTATAAAAAACTTATTGAAATTGAAAATCTGACAATTATTAAGATTATTTCGATGGAATAACTATAATTTTTTTTGTTATTATACAGAAACTATTGACTCTGATATTGAACTGTCAACTGAATTAAATAGTATTGTTAACGTAAAACTATGTACACAGGGTTAAATATTTAATGATATTCTGTTATATAATGATATTCCATCCAGAAATGAATTGTATGAAGTGATAACTGTGCCTGCCAAAATCGAAATTTATCTTTGTTATCCAGCCTATTCGATTGCGCTCTTTCTCACAAGATCTTGATTATAAGTATGAAATACCTACAGAAAGAACACACCCAACTGAAGGTCGACTCCGCTCATGGAGACAAAACAGAAAAGCATTGACTTTATGACACCAGCTGACTACTGTAGAGTTATTATTGAATCTTTTTCCACACCAGTACCCTATACTACTAGAAATATCTTGTCCGTGATTTTTTCACAAACTTTGAGACACAAGGCGATGCTACAATTTTCGATGTCAAATAATATGAATGCAAATCAAATGGATCCCTTCATTATAAGCTTTTACACAGCGATCCAGAAAGAAGCATAGTATATCAAGTTGAAGAAGGAATGCATTAATTGAATCTAAAGGACGATGTAATTACTCCAGCCCACCACCTATTTATTAAAAAGTATGCTGATTTGCAATATCTCAAACGTATTATATATGTTATTGATTAATTGTGCAATATTTATTTTCTTTACTTAATTGGGATCAAGATTTTATATAATTGTTTTTATAAGAGTTGTGAACAACGCCTGATATAGTATAATTTTCATCGGTAACCCACTAATATTGAAAGAATTTTTCACTCAACAATGTGTTCTTTTTATTTTGTATACTTTTAGAGAAAACTATAGATCTGTAGCCTATTAATAATTTTTTTAACAAAATCATGGTTTGCGCATGATTGAGAATAAAATGATTTCCAAATAAAATCAGAATAAACTTATTACAAAAAGTTCATTAACATAAAAACAGAATAAACCACTAAGCTCTCTGAGAAAACAAAAAAACAATACAACACTTTTGTGGCTTCGACGAAGTTCCAATGTCAATTCTACAATCACTATCGAGGTAGCTACTCTAGCTAATGCTGTAATATTTGTAAAAGAAGGAAACTTTCCATCTAACTGGCAACACGCAGAAGTAAAGGCAATGAAGCGGTTCTAGGCTCATACCGCCAATATCCCCCTTTTCTTCTATCTCAAGACTCGTTGAAATACTCATTGCAGATAAACTCAGTAAACACATTTAAAAAATCGAGGCTCTTCCAAATATGTCAGGGCTCATTGCCGTAGTAAAACGTCACAGCTGTGAAACTGCATTACTACACGTGATCGACATCGTTGTCACAACTATTGACAATAATAACATAATATTTATTTATGCACAATTGACTTGAGCGCTGCATTCAACACCATAGACAGAAATAAACAGCTACTGGACACCCTTCAGAAGTAAAATGAGATCTTCGGTGATGCTTTTGTCCTATTTGCTCCTTATTTCTCAAGGCGTCTGCAGCACACTCAAATGTATCACGAATCCAGCGATATCAAATCTGCAATTAGTTAACGACTATAATGGCGCGTCGCAGCAGTCCAATTTGCTGGTGACACCATTAATATCACATGGGGAATAAATAACCACACCTTAAATGTCAGCGTTTTTCTAGGTTTATAATAGGATTTACTGTGCCTCAAAAGTTCACATTGTGTTTATTAACGTCACCTATTAGAGACAATAGACATCCGGCTGAAAAAGTCAGTATTCGATAACATGCACGGTTATTGGCAATTTATGCTTAATTGTTTCACAGAATTGCAGCCTTCTGCCATTATCACCATCTGAGAGGAATTGCGTGTACTGTGGTATTTTTTTAGCACACGCCATACTGATGATTGATACACATTGAATTCATCGCTGAGTCTCCGAGTTGACATAGTGGAATCTTTATTGACTGCAGTACGAATAATTTCCTTAGTTTCATCTCCAGCTGCGGAAAAAAAGGTCTTATAAAGGTCTATATAGTTATATAGTATATTATTTAAAAAAATTATGTATTACTTTTAAGTAGTAGTTATCAAATATTGATATAATCAAATTTGTCGGAAAGGTTAATTATGAGTGATCAAGTTACAAATATATATCAAAATATAATATACACTAAAAATAAAATAATAAATAATCTGTAATTTGTTAATATTACAAAAATTGAAACCATGAAAACACTATTATTTAATAATTGAGGGTATTTATAATATAAAAAATAATTACAATTTGTAATATAAAAACAAATATTAAAAAATATAATTGTTTTTAATATAAATTGATAAACTACGGTATTTTTATAGAATTTTATATATTTATATTTTAATATAATTTAATCGAAGTTTATCTGTAATTTTTGCTTTGTGAGTTCCACATTTGCTGTGGTAACTGATATCAAAATGAATTTATATATATCCGATTTGATCAATATTTTCAAAACATTGCTTATTTCATGAGATGTTGATATAAACTAGTTTTTATGCGAAGGGACAATCGACATAAAAATCGAAATGTTTCTGGCATATCGTATAATAATATATATTTTTTTAAATTTCTTAATATTGAATAAATTTCAATATTTTGTAAAATCATATTTTCTAAATGAACGATTCATTGTAATAGTTGACTAATGAATAAATATTTACAATGTCTGCACGGATTCTTTCTTTCGGTGCTTATTTAATCTGGCTAGAAATTTTTATTTAAATTTCTTTTTTGAACTATAAATCCTAGTTTGAAATAAATATATGTTTTTTTATATTTTGAATATTATTATAATGTTTTGACAATATAATGCAAGAATTTAACTAATTCGTTTAATTATATATTGATTACTTTTCTGAAACACATCACATTCACAATTAATGTCACACATTCGCTTGCTATAAAGATATATAAAATATTATTTTAAAAGTTTTTTCCTTATAATATTTAGTTATATCATTTAAAAGAAATTATTTAAGAAATTATTTATTACATTTCCATTAATTCTAAATGTATTTGGTAGCTATGACGAATAACTATAAAAACAAGTAGGAATAATTTTTTTATAAGAACAGGAAACAAGAAACAAATAAATTTTCGTAATACATAGGGTTTCCTTGGGACTTAAGGCCCATTCTCATCAGGTTCGATGCGTCGCGTCGTTCCGCAAAAAGTTTATTACATACATTTCGATAAGCCTATTTACACTGAGAGCTACTTGACAAAAACGAAACACTTCGCGATGAAATACGATATAAATTATATAGAAACATCAAAATATGCTACGTCACGTAGCGCATGGTTGAGAACTGAAATTAATTCTTCACCGCGAGACGCGTCACGCTTTATGGGTATAGTCTTTTAGTCATCATGTATCAGCTTTCCTGAATAAACGCGCGAACTTTTAGATGAGTGCATAGGTTCTCTTTGTAATTTTTTATTGTACTTATTTTTTAAGTTTCACTATTTATATTCGATATTTACATATCATATATTTATTCGATAATATTTTGAATAGTCTTTTTTTCTTTTATATACTTTATTTTCAAAAATTACATAACAAAAAGTGAACGCTGCAATGATCAAAAGTATTGTGTATATTTTATAGACTGTTCTTCATCGACAACTTTTTTGGTTATTTTTAAAGGGTAATTGCAAATTTACGTTTATATTTATTTAAATTTTTTATAATAATAAAAATAATTAATAATTTATATAACTCATATAATATCATACTTATTTAATTTTTTTCAAAGTCTTTGACACATTATATCAAACTTATTTTATTACTGAATAAGTTATTATTTCATACTGGTTTTTTTAAGTGTTATATTATTATTAAATTTTTTTAATAACATTTTCTTTACTTTCTATTAAAACATATAATTATTGCTGGTATGATTAGTATTTCTCATAATGTCGTTATTTTATTATTATAAGTTCTAACAATTTACAAGTCCATATACGAATTAAAAATAAATATTAATTTCATATATAAATTTAGATAAATATGATAAAATTCTGCTAATATATTAGGTTAATAAAATAATTTTCACCTCAGGTTAGAAAATTTTGTAACGAATCTAATGTTGATATTTATAATGTTGACGACAAACTCTAACATTATGAATCATGATGTCAAAGAAATTTCGCTTATTAGGTTCGATTTCAAAAAGGCAATTTACACGGAGTTTCATATTTTCCTTATAAAGAAACAAATAATATGAAGCCTCTCTCTCGGTTTAATTGATTGGTACTAACGCTATTTGTAATATTGTATACAAGTTGTACTGTCTCTATAATTTAATACAATTGGTAATGATTTAGTTACTGTTATTTCAGTTGTACAACGAGATTTTTAATTCTTTCTCTAGCTATATCTGGCCTTTTTATAGCTCCCCTAATGACACATATTCTGGAAATACCATTTAGTAGTATGTTGATGATAATTGTATTGACAATTTTCCATTTTCCCTTCCATATAATATGATGGTGACATCAAGAGAACTATACAACACTTCAATAGTATGGATAGTAGACCTCTACATAACCAAAACCGAAACCCTCTCTTCTGTCACATTCTGCCCGAGGAAAATAAACACTATTTTTTGCACTAAAATTAAAAAAAAGTGTTCATCTAATCAATATAAAATATTTGTTTTTGGTTGCTGTGGTTTCCTATTGACCCATTTAAACAAGGTCAATGTCATTTTAGATTAATACTTTAAGGTGACTAAATCCGATTTTCCTACTTATAAATAGATCAAAGGTACCGTATACGTCGGACTAAAAGCCCCCTTTAAACCAAACATCTTAATTCTAAAATAAAAGGTACTTATTGTCCAGTACAAAAAATAATCAAATTAAAATGTTTGATTTAAAATTATTTATTATTTATTAAAAGTATGTAGTTATCTATTTATGTAAGTAAAAATATGTATGTATGTATGTTGAATCTACCTAAGTAGGTAGGTAGGTAACATTAGTCACTCACGTAGCTCGTAAAGGGGCCGGGTGGCTTATAGTGGGGTAAGTCTTAAAACCAACTATCGATTCAAAAGACGGGTTATAGTCCTGTAGGGTTAATAGGTTTACATGTAAAGTACTCTAATGATAGTAATCAATCATTCAACTACATCAATTTATGTTTTCTACTACGATCCATCGTAGCCATATAACGTTCGAGCAGGGCAATTAAATGAGAATTTCAACTAAATTAAGGTCGATGAGTTCAATTTTGCCACTTACAAATACATTAGTAGTATTCTAAGGGTATTAATCGAACATACATGTACATTTATTGAATTTTTAGAATACAATGCATTGCAGCCTTACACAATCTGATTAGGGTTATTATGAAAGGTATGATTGTAACCATTGAACGTTTATTTTAGATATTCTACCAGTTATTTAAGAGTAGTACTCAAATACTACTGTATATACTATGGGTGCTATAATTACCAGAAAATATGTACAAGACTAAATGAAAAAGTTTAACTAAACTTCAAAATATACTGGCTTGAATGTATTATTGTTCTTGCGTACTTTTTAATAGAAGTATATGTATAGTATGATTGCAACATACATATATTGTATACATATAAAATATTGATTAATTGATCAGTTTATTAAAGAATATATACAGAAAATTTACATACAAATAAATAGATGAAGTAAAACACAACTACATGAATTTTAAAAGAATCTGAAATAAAGTATTTTTAGGAAATAATATAAGAATGATAACTCCTGTAAAATAAGGTTTTTTCATACCAGCCGGTGCATTGCAGCTTTTTAAAATTTCTTTCACATTCATTTCTGATGTTTTTTACCTTTAGCAGAAGTTGAGTGTAGCAGCCACTAGTGGTGCGTTTATCCATTTCTTCGTTTTCCATGTACAAGTATAGGAGCCTTAGAGGAATACTAAGGCTTCTAAACCTGAACAATGACGAAATGAATAACAAGCGCTTTGAATATGCGCAGTTTCATATGGGTAAATCAAGATGATCCCCATATCCTATCAAGCTTATTTGCTGATTTAAATGCAAGGGTCTTACTGGTACTGAAGTCCCGCTTGCTTGAGAGTATCCATCTTGCTAGATATTTGAAATATTGAACTTTAGTACATACCTGAATAATATACATATATAATATATACCTATGTTATCATAACACCGTTGTATGTCTATAATCAATTTCCCGTGAACTCAGTCATACTCCCAAGAAAAGAGATAATGGGACAAATATAGGTAAGTTACAGTACAATTATTAACGCTCATCGAAATATATGTCAAAAGCAAGATTATGTATATGCGTACATGTAGATATGATTAATGAAAATTTGTTAAGGCTGTAATAGTCACAATATGAAGTAAATTGGAAAGATTTGAAGAAATATAAAAGAATGCAACGTTTTCTTTAAGTATTTGAAGTATTATGAAAGAATGTGAAGTACTATGAAAGAAGTGAAACATTAGGATATTTACCTAGAAGGAATACTCTGTGTATGCCTCTATATATAGAAATAATTAAATACAAAATGTTTGAACAGGGCCGGGGAGACAACATGACAATGACATTGAGAGACAATAGGGAGTATATGAGACAGTGAACACACACAAAGGAAAAAGTTTAAGTTATCTATTAACGAAGCGTAATATATAAAGCATATTAATAAAGACTAGGTACCATTCAAAATACTGCATAATATAGTATAACATCTTGGTTAAATAAAAGTTCGGCATAATATAGTAAAGTATAATGTTTTATTTATGCCACAATGCAGATTTTATAAAAAATGTAGCGTAACAAATCATCTATACCATATTATATTTACATATTTTTAATTCTAGTAGTATATGTAAAATTAAATTCCAATGTTTACAGTCATACTTCCGATACTCGATTTAGTCGGAATTTCTATTGAAATAACCTTAATCATATATTGTATCACTCCAATGCATCGTATTTGGAAAAATAAATAAATGTACGTTAATGATCGATTACTACTGTTAGTCTATCTCTAATCAATCGTAAGTAGCAAAATTGAAAACTTCTACCTTGGTTTATTCGGAAGCCCCATTGAAATCAACCTGATAGAACATTACATGGATACAATGAATAGTATTAGGAAAAATAAAATCAATAAATGAACTTGAATGATTTTTGCCATTAGATGCCATCTGATTAATTTGTGTGTAGGAAAATCAAACCCAGTGACTTTGATTTAATCGACAATCACATTAAGCTTGTTTAAATAGGCGATAAGAAACCATATCAACAAAAACAAATACTCGATTTAGATTGGTTGAAAACATTTCAAACATTTAAAAAAAGTTTATGGCATAAGGGGAGGAGGAGGGTAGGGGGGATGTGTGGAAGTTTTGATTTCGGTGACGTGGAGATCAACCTCCTCTACTACTTATGAATTGGTAGCACAATAATGGAATTAACTCAAATAACAATAAATTGAGTAAGGTAACAATTTTGAACATTAACTATATACCCAATTATCATTGTTTCAAATGTATAAAAAAACGTTGAATTATATAAAAATCCTTCATTACTCATTATAATGTATCATGGTCTACTCGTGCTATACATTTATGCTTAAAAACCAAACTGGAATCTACACTTAATATGTCTTCTGAAACTTTTACTTAATAAAGAACAACTTATTACTCTTCACAACATGTTCATTCATGGTACAATAGAATATGGATTCTCATTTTCAGAGCAAAGAATAAAACTCAAATCCATAAATTAATGACAAGATCTCATAATATTTGATGTGACTTTCACTGTAAGGAAGACTGTCTTCCCGATACCGATCAAAGGAGGATGAGACACGCTAGCTACTATGTTTCATTTTTCTCTTTTAATTGATTGTTAAACATGCTCTCCACTAATAATAAAAATTCCACAAAACAATTTACATGTTACAACAGTGAGGAGATTAATTTACTTTATTCCATTTATTTCAGATACTTTTGATAATTCGTAATATATTTCTGGTTAGGGGAGGGAGGGTTAACGGCGGCCGGTGGGTAATGGCGGCCACCCTCTTAATTATGTTACATAAATATATATTAGTCATACAACATTAAAAATATAGCATTGGTGTGTGTTTAAGTAAACTAACGTAATAAAAGTCCATATATTTATTTCTATGGTGCAGCATTTTATTTTTAATTTCCACGCATGAGCTGATCTTAGAATCGAAGATTACAATTTTATTCGCGTGATTAATATCTATGGCAGTAAGTATGCACTTTAATTATTATATTTGATTAAATATTGTTACGTACGATATAATCTAATAGTAATTGCTTAATAATATTATGCTTTTAAATTTTGAGCATGGCCGGTATAACCCACCAAATGGGGGTAATGGCGGCCATGATATGCCTCATTACCACTCGCATTTATAATGCATATGTTTATACTACTTAAGTTACAAGTGTATATATAGGTATAGGTTAGCTATATATATATATATATAAATGACTATCTGTATTTTTATAACTAGTATATTAGGATTAATATTATTGTTTTATGAAAAAATATTTATGTTAAAAATATGTCAATTTTTTAAAACAATTAAGTTGTTTTATTGATTAATTTCAGATGCGTCACTATAAAAGAGTTACGGAAAAGGCTAAATAGACAGAAGAAAGTCTGAACAATGCGCTAAGGGCCATAGAAGGTGGAACGTTATTAAGGAGGGCGAGTCAGCAATATACTTTAGCATACCCCGAGCCACCTTGTACGATAGAAGAAAAAATCTAAATAGTGGAGTTTCTAAACTAGGTCGATCACCTGTATTTTCAAATGAACAAGAACACGAATTGCCTCAACATGCTATTAGTCTAGCAAAAATGTTCTATGGATTAAGTGTAGTAGAGTTAAAGAAACTAGCCTACGAATATGCTGAGAGAAATAATATTGCCCACAAATTTTCGAACCACTCAAAGCAGGCTGGAAAAGATTGGTTAACCAATTTCATAAGGTGTAATCCTACCATATCCTTACGAAAGCCTGAAGCTACCACTCTTGCTCGTATACAGGGAATGAACCGTCATGCTGTTTCTTTATTCTACTCCAATTTGCAAACTTTGTTGAAGGAACATCAATTTGAACCTCATCAAATGTATAATGCGGACGAAACCGGCTTTACCACATGTCCACCACCAGTAAAAATTATTGCCAAAAAAGGACAGCACCAAGTTGGCAGAGCCACTAGTGCAGAACGTGGTCAAACTATAACAACTCTTTGTGCGTATAGTGCCACTGGACATATGTGCCTCCTATGTGTATTTTCCCTCGTGCTAAGATGAATTTACAATTAATGCGAAATTGTCCAACAGGGGCAATTGGAACAGTTTCTCGAACAGGTTACATCAACGAAACATTGTATGTAATATGGCTGAAGCATTTTATTAAACATACAAAATGTTCTCTTACTAACAGGGTTTTTTGTGCTTTCTTCGGTCTCGTTGCTTTTCTTATGGGGTGGTATACTCAATATTAAGATGCCGTTTTGAACACAAATGTTGTATGATGCCAAGGTAATATGCGAATCATGATTGTCAATCATGAGAAGAACCCAATATGTTTGTATTATATGCAGTGAGTTGTTTTATGATCCTCCAACTGAAGATTAGATAATGTGTTCCAAATGTAAAGGTTGGTGCTATGAGGCATGCACTGACATTAGAGCGACTTCTTCAGATTTTCACTTTATTTGTGACTTTTGCAGATGATTTAATTCATCTGCAACTTTGGATTGAATGCATACTACATGTATTATGTCTAATACTTCTTATTACCTAAGTGCTCACTTCTTGTTTTACCTATCTATAATAAATATTCGAATTTATACATGTACAGTTTTTAGGGTAATTTCGGCCACCCTGGCCGCCATTACCAATATGTGGTGGGTAATACCGGCCACCGCAATGTACATTGAATAATAAGTTACTACATATACACGAACTGTATGATACTTTTGCGTGTTAAATATTATATTATTCATTCTGTATTATATATTTAAGCATTAATTGGACAGAAATATGGTGTAGTTACCTGATGAGAATCGTCAAACTAAACGTGCCGCCATTACCCCGCCCTCCCCTATATCCTATTTATCACTTATTGTATTTTTATAATATACGTTCCGATTCCAATTTTTTTATTATTTGAATATATACACTTAATATTAATATTTCTATTTATTGCTTGATAAATAATAAAAAATATATAACTCAATTTTGTAATAGGTATCGATAAAAGAGATTTTGTAAATAGCTTATGTTAAACGTATCTGAAGTAGCTAGCTATGAGTTATTGTATTTAATTAAAAATATTCGTTTTAGCATAACACATTAAAGAAAACGATGAATAATTATTATATATAAATATATATATTAGTAATATAAATAATTATTTCATTATTAAAAACTTTTTAAGCCGAAAAATTATTTTTTTGGTTATAATTATATGATATTTCTTAAATATTTTTATTTAACGCTAGTCTTTTAATATAATGGTAATGATTTAAAACATTGAATAATTTTTTTTAACAATTTTTAAACATAATGTGTGTCGGTTACTACAGCCCTAGTTAACATTTTATATATCTGTAACTGCTGTAATCGTGATGAAATTTAGTTATAATTGGTACGCATCCTCGACATAAAAGTATTATCGTATATTTAACAAAAAACAGATGAACTAAAAAAACAGTAACGCTGCAATATGGTTTCACAATTTATTCACTGTTTGTTTAGTTGGTATATCAATAGCAAAAATACTGTAAACCCGCAATTCATATTTTAATCGGTCACTTAATACCGGAAGGTTTTTTGTACAAACAACAATTAATCTTATTATGCTAACAAAACGAATTTTGTATTAAACGAACTTATTCTTTTAATTATCATTAGTTTTACTTTTTTTAACTTCGAGCAGGTTCATTGATATATTCTTGGGATGTCAATGATTTGAGAATTTTGGAATAAATTTATTCATCTTATTTGTTGTAACTGATCGATCGAAACAAAATGTAAGGCTTTCAACTGTCACTTCAACCAGATTTATTTATTTTTTTAAGTCACTAAAATCGGTAAAATATGACGAGGAATTTTTTTTATTTTAAAGGAATATCTTAAAACTTGTTTTCTTTAAGCTAACGATTATAGTTATAATCGTTAAAAATGTATCAAGTATAGAAAATAAATGTATAATTAGACAGATTTCTGGAATTTTATGTCAATATGTCTGTCAAATTTTAATGAAACAAAGTAGAATTCTGTATGTATTTCAATTTACTGTTAAAATACATTTATGTTTGCATACTGTTTGCAAATTTTGTTCTGCATAAAACGACGAAAAGTCGTATCGAATCGACTTATTGTCGATATAAACCACAAATCCTGAATGCATAGATAAAAATATGACATCGATATTTTGTGAAAAGAACAAGACAGTGGCATTCAATCGAATAGTGTCGAAAATATGTCGAAAAATCTACCTACATATATAATAATATATTATATATTTATGTGATTTATCCGACGCAGTGCCGATTCGAGGCATTTCTCGTTACGTGATTTTCTACGCAATGCCGTATTTGTGTTTTATCGATGCAACACTGTGTGCTTTAGAATCTCATTTTGACTTTTTTTTGTTAAACAGGGTAAAGGAGTTTTATATAGTATATACAATGACGTTTCGATACAATTTTATCAACATATGTTAAAAACATTGGAAACGAATAACATGATCAATAAAGTAAAAAAATCAAATCCATGTAAATTATAATAATCTAAGAGAGATAGATCTTACTTATAACAAGAAATAATAAATTAAAAAAACAAATAAAAATTAAACGAATGATTTAAAAATGTAAAAACTATATAAATATTGCATAATATTCAACATTTTGGAATATTTCATAAATCTAATGCGAAATTAGTATATTAAACTTTTACATAAAATTCACTTAAGAAATCATTACCATAATCGAAACCGAAGCTCCCCACCACAGTCTCGGTTTCGTTTTTTAAAAGTCTAGAAAGTGTCTAGAAAATCTAAAATATATATAAAAGATTTCATTCGCTATAATCCCTTACACCTTTGCTTATTATGAACATATAAGGTTTTCTAATCTATCTTACGAAATCAAATTTATATATTCTATCCATGTAAGTTTATATGTATAGGTTTACTATATCTTTAACTATTCTATTTATAAATATCATTTAAATAAATATATTCTTATATTTTTAAGAATGTCCTACTGTGAAGAAGAATTTACCTCTGAAATGCTTGCGGTTGCAGACGCTGTCCATCGATTATTATTAATTGAAGCAGCTTAGTGACCTATACACCACCTGAGATTGTGCAGGCACACCCGAGAGTTACCGGAAGCTTACCCGAAACCAGATCCTATGGAGGGGTATAGTATTAGGTTAGTTAATCTTCCATCATACATTACTTAATAATGATCCTCTTTAATTTTGTCTGCTATATCTTCACTTCATTGACAAAACAATTTCGTTCCGTATTCTTTTGACTAACATAAAGACATATTCTCACAATATAATAACCAATTTGTTCAAATCCTGCTACAACCACAATCATCATCATCATAATTATCCTAATCATATATTATAAACCATCGATTATAGGCGTATCCTCCAGTGTCACAATTCATCATTTGTAAATATTAAAGGTAGGTATATTATTCATACAAATAATAACTACAGTTTCATTATATTATTTTATTTTTATTAAATTATTTTCTCCTATATACATATATTACAGTGTGCTTGAAAGAATCTTTCGATATATATTTCACGACCACTGCATCTCCACAACTCCTCCATCACAGAAGCCAGCTTTACCATATGGCAGGGTTATAAGGGCTAGAAGAGAATTCCTCCAAAATGCATGGTTGACATCGACGAGTCGTCAAATGACAACGACAGTTAAAAAAACATCGGGATTTACTTTTGGATAAAGTCTTTTGCGTTATATACATTGGTTTTCATCAACAGAATTTTTCCAAGTTAAATGTAATAAAAATTTATTGAAAAATAATAAACTATATGGTGGTTTGCCAGATAATTTTGATATACTCAAACCGTATATATACTCAACAATAAGATAATTTTGATATACTCAAACCATATATATACTCAATAGTAAGATAAATTTGATATACTAAAATCGTACGCTTAAGGAATGTAACAATTTAACTAATGTAATGTCACTATTTACAGGATTAGTACATCACATCCCATGTTCTATTTTTCAATTTTACAAAATCCAAGAGATATAACTAAAATATCGAAGTTAGCTAAACAAATATAACTAAAAAATTGAAACTATCTAATACAAAGTTATTATAATGCACCAGGTTCGAATTAGATAATAAGAAACTACGCGACTACCTTAGCCCATTAACTCCTGGAATAAATTTTTTTTCGATTGTTATATATTTTTTTCTTATTTCCAATTGTAATAGAGCTATTTTATAATAAAAATAAAGTATTTTGTTAATATACCTTGTATAATTATATAAATGCATACGTGACCATATGGTCACACTAGGAACTTGCGTACATAATTATTTGTACACATGTATTGAATATAATAATT
>JAUZND010049066.1:0-19787 GCA_034780555.1 Coelogynopora nodosa | reverse complement strand
CTGTCGCTTACAACAAATAGTCCTGGTAGGGGTTCAACCAGAAATTGTCGCTTACAACATATTAACTGTTTATAGAACAAAGATATCGCTCCAAAACTTGGACACACGTTAGACCATATAATATTGATAATAATTTTGAAAAAAAACAATTTTTGAAAAATGGCGCTTAGGCCACTTAGACCTTGTAGCAGCGATATTATAATTCTAAATTTTTCCAATTGTGCAGTATGATTTGATAGCATGAGGGATGACCAAATTGAATGAAAATCATGTGTATTAATTATTACTATATTACTATATTAATCCATATTTAACAGATCATTTCGTATATAACATTCTTTCTTTTTTGTTTGACCATAATGTATATCTGTACAATTTATACCAAACTACGTCATTGAATAACGTTATAGTTAATTCTAATTCAAACTCTAACCATCGATCTTTCTGTCTACATCGCATCTCCAATACTTATCTAATCTTTTCTTTGTTTCTTCGGATTCTTCAGACTAAATACACGTGTTCCAATCCAATTCCTGAGCCGCAGATTAGCAGTCTTCCGAGAAACCCAAAGGTATGTCTACATATGTGTATCATGTCTGTGTGCGTAATTATCGTATATTTAGTATTATAATTCTCATAAGTTATAACACCTGTTATAAGTATCTGTGTATATGTTTTATTGTGTTGTGTTGTTGCTATAGCCTTTAATATGTCTTGTTTATTATACCTACCCAAAAATAGAAATCTATTCGGCGTCAACATGAACTGATGGTATGTATATTGGTCAAAGCAAATTATTATAGTCTGCCATCGTTATCACCGTTTTGAATTAATTTTTGCATTTTTGAATAATAGTTTTTCTTAGAAACACATGATGTATATAAATTAATGGAAATTCCAAAAACAGTAATTTAGTACGGAAAAGCATAAGTTGTTCTCTATAAAGTTATAATCAGATATTGAAACACGTGATTTAAAAAGTAATAGAATCATAATTGAAGATAATAATTTACACATTTTTAATATATTTTTTAATAGTATCTAAATTAGTATCTATTAGTAATATTCATTTCCATGTAATCTCTTGTTTAGCCACCAATTTTCTTCAGACACGCCACAAGATTATTTTGTTTAAAATTGGTTATTATATTAATTTAAGGACCAAAGTACCAATGCATGTTTTGGTTTATATATTTTGCTGCAAATTAATCACCTATAATACCAAGACTATAAAATAACAGCTACAGTTGACAACAATGCTGATTAGCAACGCTTTAACACTTTGGCTATTTTGATAGTAAAAGCATTCAAACAAATGTTATATATAATTTATCAATGTAAATGTGGAAAACATTAATTTAGAAGAATGGGGCACAGATCATTATCTGATAAGATTACGATCACATTCTAGGATGGTACATACAGTACACAGACTTAACAACAATTGCTTAGTTTCTTTAACAATTGGTACATCTCTATTTTGTTGGAGACCGCCACTATAGAACCTGAAAGTAGTCGCGGGTTGCAATGAATTAGATTTATTACCAATTGTGGAGACGTTTCTTCAGCTCTAAATAGGGCCACAATTTGCAAACAAATTGATAGACCTCTAAGTGTAATGATACATTTGTATTTATATATTATCCACTTATACCATCAGACAGCGATTTTTGTAAATATTTATTAATAATTGTATAGTATATTGTATTTTAAAATAACGATTGGTTTTATATACTTTATATGGTAATCTTTAAAAAAGGTATTCTTAGTACAAATGTGTACATTAGTACATCCTCAAATATTTAATAAATTTAAAAATCATTTGAGTTTTACTTGTGGAAAAGCTTTTTGTTTTGACATAATCTGGTTGTATTTAGTATCGCCACTAGTGATTTTAAAATACATTTGGCACTACATGGCACTACATATTATTTTAAAGAAATAACGTGACTATTATCGGAAGAAATATTGAGTCATTATATGGTTACGTATATTCTTATTGACTGTATATAGCATATAATATTATTTATGTACAAATAGTCTTCATTAAGTATTATAGTGTTCAATTTACATTAATAAAATAATTTCTTCGCCAAACTTTTGTGATAATTAGTATATCACCGCTTCACTGGATATCGTCATAATGTAACTATTATATAAAATATAACATAGAAAACATTTTCTTGAGGATTTTAATTTAATTTAATGTAATGCATTTTATTTTAACGAAGCATTTTTTCAAGGTTATCTTAAAGATTTACCTAATGGTTTTTATGTTGTTTATTAACTGAACATATTGTTATTAATTTTGTTAAAATTTAACAAAAAAATCGTTTAATTAAAATCAACCAATTGTTGTTTTTGCAGCGGAACTTTTTCTGACGGCGATTTCAAATAGACGTACACATATCTAAATGTATCTGAACATATTAAATTGATTGTATATTTTCATTCACCGAAATTGGCGTCATATCATAAAGTAGTTTATATCATTCTAAGCCTAACTTTGTAGCTTACATTATAGTTGTCTAAAACATTAATAGTTTTCAAAAGTAATATATTATTTTTACATAATCTATAATAACACCGCAAAAATATTACCCAGTATTAAATGTTTGCAAGCGTCACGAAGTATCACGGTATTTACTGAATAAAAACGAATGTTCATTCATTTTTTAATTATTTCACGCAAATAAAAAAATAGTAATTTTTAACATTTGCGAAAACAACATATGTTTCTCTGTTGAAAGATCTTAAATTCTCCAGAATGAACAAACGGTGTTGACATTGGTGCTTCTTTGTTCGCCTCCAATTTTCTACGTTTCTCTAACAGCTTGCTGCTTGTTGCTATGCTTGTGTTTCGTATACATAAACTTTTAAATCTTCACTAATGGACATCCCAAAAATATTATTTTCAAAAGTTTATAACAATTAATCCTATCTATAACACTCGTGCTGGCAATATAAAGTTAAAACTTAATTAGTTACTGTACGATTTATAGTATAGGTTATATTTTTATTTGTACAATACATATGAATGTAACAAAACAAATTTATGCTAAATCACTAATAAATAGTAAAATATTATACCTACAACTGGAATTAACATTAATCGTGATCCAGCATTTATTTGCCCCAATATTTCTTGCAATGGTGATCAACCTATGGCTGCAATCATTTCATTACACAGTATGGACACCTATAAATAAGGGTTCCAGTGCAGGTGTAATAATCTAGGTGGCCCTGCATTAACACTACAACTGTTAATCGTTTTTTTTAATTGAGCATACGTGATTGTTTTTGTTGCCAATTTAAAAAAAATTATTAACTTAAATGCGTTCATCAAAATGTTATATGTATGTTTGTCGATTTAATAATTCGCCATTACTGTATATTTATATAAAATTACTTAGTATTATTGAAAAGTGGCCAAAAAATTGTTGTTTGATGTAAATTTATGTTTTAATTAGAATAAATATTTGAATTAAAGAATTTTGTAATATTTTGTAACACTATTTTTTAGTAGTATGTGAAATATATTTTCAATTTTGTGTTATTATATATATATATATTTTTATATAAAAAATTAATTTAACTAATTTAGTCCTAAAAATATTCTACGAAACTTCTAGAATTGATAGTTTCGTATTGTTAAAGTATGTTTTTTTGAATTAGAATCAAAATTTACGTTTTAAAATGCTTTTTTCGGTTAAATTATTATATTACAAATGTTGTTAGGCAATTAATTATTGTTATATCTTTATCACTTTTTAATAAAATATTGTGTCTTTCTTTAGATCGCGAGATGAAGCTTTGTAAAAAATTTCAATTAACTCATTTGTCAGTTTAGACTCCTCGATTAGGTCAGAAGCGTTATTAATACTTTAAATGTATTTCTTATTAAAAGGTGCTTTTGAACATTTTTGAATGAACCGTTAAAACATTGAAATAATGTTCTTTGTGATTTTCAGCTTAGATTTTTTAATGAAACATATGCTTTCTTATTCCAATGAATCCGGTTTCATTGAAAATATCCATATTGATTCATGTGTTGTTTTTATTTCAGTCCAAGCGGGCATTTTCTACTGGGCAGATCTTCAAACAACCACCAAAACCTCCCAATTCCTAATGGTCTATAAGCTATCTTAACTGATCGATCACGATGTGCCATAATATATTTACCGCATCTAGTCATACACATACAAAGCTACAAGGTGTCTATGTTGCTGTCTCAGCTATATATTATACAATAACAACGATAAGGCTCCAATCCATTCAATTTTCATTGTATTGAAGAGCCTTGTACAATGTTGCTGAATTTTTAATTTTATTTAAAAAAAGGAAAAACTTATTCGAATATAGTTTTATTATAAGGAGTTCGAAAAGTATTTCCTTTTTATTTTTAATATATTTTCCATTATGTTGCTATACGTCTGATGTATCTTGTTGATGTTTGTTATTGACTCTTCACCTAGATAAAAAATGACAGGCATTAGTTTGTTAATTGACTCTTGAATTAGTACGTAATGTATATTTTAATTACTGCCTCAAATCTTGCTCCAATATAATTTATATTTACGTTTACATAGATGTTACACACTTTTGTTCCATAGTTTTAGTATTCTTTGGGTTTATAATATTTCTAAAAATTCTTCTAAAAAACAAAACCAATTATTTTTCTTTAGTAATCGTATCATTTTGAAACTATATTTTATAAATTTTTCTTATTTATTATTATATTTAACAAATATTTAGTATTAAACCCGTAACCGTTAAACTTCTGCGCTTTTTGAATTTATTATTCTATATTAGGAATACACAAATGTTGGGATTTTTACTTTAATCCACTAAACAGTTTCATCTTCTTCTCAGATTCCCACCCTCAGAATAGTAATTGTTAAAAAAAACATATATCAAACATGTTGTGTACATACATGTTGTGCGTCTTTTAATTCTAAATTTGGAATACAAAAATAATGTATGGTCACACGTACTGAAAAGCGTTGCACATGCTACTAATTATATTAAGTTGTTTCGAAATCTTTTAATGCAAACAGAAAATCATCTCTTCTAGCTGATTAATCTTACCAGAATCTGTTTGTCTGATTTTATTTCATTCATCTCTTGTCGGCCTACATTTTGTTAAACGAAATAATCACGTTCACGGTATTTTTCAAGATGTGTTGACATTACTTTATATATATATATATTGACACACATTTATGATAAGGATTCATTAAGCTATATTCGTTGATTAAATTCACTTTTGTATTCACTCTCACAACACAACTCAACTGTTCGCCTATGTTTTTTAGTTTTTCGTCTCAGTTTTTGCATTTTTTCAAATACGAAACAGTGTTTCTACATATATACCACTATAACTGGGCTTAGGTGTACATAGCTTGGGTAATATATAAATGTCATCGCCATTGGAATTTCACACAAGGACAACAACTTACTATGTGTGTGTGTTTTTTTTAAATTTACATGTATTCCATACACCCTCCTTTACATATCGCAATCGATAATATTGAGAACGTTTTGTTTGTTTGTAAATTTAGTGTATATGTGAGATTGCACACGGATATACATATGATAGATATATTAATGTTTGCCAATTTATCATTGGAAAAATATTAACTGCACATGTATTGCAAATCTTTGGAAATAGGCCTAATATTCCTCTAAAAACTTGTATATAGTCGAATGTTATAGGACCATATTTTTCATTTATTTAACTTTTTTTCTGTAAAAATGTTTTGTTTCAGTTATTGGTTTTTAAAAATGTTTCTTATATACAAATAAAATAAGTGTTTTCGCTAAATTAGGCTTTTGTATGTTTTTATTTTTTAAGTTATACATTCTAGTATGTTTTTAACTACAAATTTTTCACTAGAAGTTTTTCTGTGGCATATTGCTGCAACAAATCACAAATTTTGTATCACTGCATATCATTATTATTCAATGTGATAGATATACATGGATTATTGAACGCAATAAATGTCAAAACTTTGTTTGAAAATGTCTCACATAATTTTTATAAAAGAAAACACCTATTCAATTAACAATACGGGATACAAAAAAACAGTAAAATATTCTGTTGTTAAAATATATCCGTTTTAATCTGTTTCAATGATTATTAAGACATATTTAGATAATGTTTTTACATTATTGACATTTGAATGGTGAAAGGAGATCATAATTTATTAATAAATCAAAGGTAATTCATAAAGGAATTCATAATAAAAAATAAATAATAAAATTACAATTAAAAAATATTATATTTTATAGAACATATTAAAATTTTATTTAAAATATAATTTGTTGGGCAATAAAAGTGTCCTTTTGCTTAACAATATCCGTATTTAAAAAAATATATTTAAAAACAAAACGTAAATAATAAATTGCATGTTTACGCGACATTTTTTATTGAATAAATGTATGAAGAATATGGCCTTTCTTATTATATATTTTTTAATATTGTACATCTTGTTAATCGGACAACATTTAATAATTATTTTAAATTAATATTTATTAAATAAATTTGTAATTGGCATATTACTCCAAGAGAAAGGATATTTTTGCTCAGGAGTTCATAAAATGTGTCATTGTTAAGATAAAGTTAGCAAAAATGGTCATCCCCGGCCCGTGCTCGTTAAAGTGTTATACCACGAACTAGATTATAATAAATAAAAAACAACGGCACAATGTTCAAATTTGAAAATATGACATCTTTGCTCACTGTTCACCACATAATAAAGGTATAAAATCGATATGGTTTGCTTATTAAATGTAAATTCACGATAACTAGCGGAAATGTTGTTATCTAATATTTATAAAAATTGTTTGTCAATATTTAAATCAATCGCCAACAAAAGCATTAGATTTAAATATTTTTTGTTTATATAAATATCAATAAGAAATGTTGGTCAAACATTATTTGTTAATCGTTTGGTATCCTTTAAATTTCTAATTGATTTATTAGTGTAATATAAAGCACAATCGTGACCTTTTTATACGATAATCCATACTAAATTTCTTTAATGGTTTAAGTACTATTTTAATATTCCTGAACTCCCGGAAAATTAGAATGAATTAAATAATGATATTTAATAATATTCATATAAATCCCGGAAATATTTTGTATAAATCATGTAGTTTAATATTTACTTCAAATAACTCCCGGTAATGGATAACAAGTATTGGTTAATATTTTTTTATATAATACAGGTTATTTCTAACTGATATATCCGCTGTTGTATAAAATTATTTTATCATTTTAGAAAAAATATAACACATCAATTAAAATCTTTCCTCGTGATAATTTTAACATGTGGAATTCGTTTTAGAATTAAATTTATGGGAAACATTTGTAATCAAGTTTTATGTTACATACCATTGACCACTTGTTACCATAATGTTTGTCAAAGAACGAATAAGATAACAATTTTGTTTCTGTGATAGCTAGAAAAATCTAATTTCTTGTTTCATCATAAAACATTCCATTAATAAAAATAGATAAATGACATTTTTACGGTATATTAGCTGAATACTTATAATATTATATTAACTGATAGCGTTTCTGCGTGAACGATACATCTTTACACTATTATAGCTTGCATACGAAATGTGTCTCCTGCTGCTATAACTATTAATATATCGTGTTTGAGCATGTGCTTTGCATGAAGACAATATACATTTGTTAGTGAATTATAGAATACATTGTAAAACAACATTATTTGTGGATTAAATGGGAGCGATATTATGAATTTTTACTTTTGTTTGGTAAAGCACTATTTGTTGATATACATATTATTAAGCAACTTAATATTATTAAATATTTCAGATAATGGTAATATTTGTTGATGGTAATATCAGAATAACCAAATGACTAATGACTGAAATAACTATTTTCAAGCAAATCCTTATTCAGATAAAAGCTAGTGATATATATATCTGCTAGAAATATTCATTACACATTTGTTTAACATAAAAATATTGCCATGTGGCATATGTTTGGTTTGAAAGACAATATTTTTTTTAATTATAAAAATAATGTCCGTAAATAGTTACGTACTTCTAAAAAATTTGTTCACAATTTTTTTCATTTAAAAAAATCAGCAGTCCAAATCAAAATTTCAAAATAAAAATATTCACTCAATTTCTTTTTGAAAACTGTTATGAGCAGTCTAAATTTAGTTTTCCAAATAAAAAATATAATATATCGATTAGAAGGATAACGTAACATATCATATAAAACGTTATAATAACAGCAACATAACATAATATCATTATAACATATATTAAAACAAATTATATAAAAATATTCTTTTCAATTTATTTCACTTGATTTTCTGAAATCCGATAAAAATATAAACAGATGATCGGTTGACAAAAATAAATTTATAATATTGAAAGCAGAATCAAACACAAATTGCGGATCAAAATCTTATAATTACGTTTAAAGAAACGCAAACAACTAGAACTATCAATTAATCGAAATCTTTATTATCAAGGATAATGTAGAAATATCCACCCGGACAGATGCTGGACTATATAATTATATAAAACCGCTCGTAAATTAAAATGTGTGACGAAATTAAGTAAAAGAACATTGGTCATATAATTGTAAATGTAATAATATATGTTATAAATATATCATTTATACAAAACTTCTGCTAAAAAATATTCTATTAAGAAATATAATTTCGTGATTTTTTTAAAAGACATATTAAAAAAAGTTAATTATTGAAAGCAATTTTAGTTTTGTAATTTGATATATATGCGACTAAAATTAAACCATATGACACACTGTCATGTTTTTTATATCCAGCAAATATATAACAAATACATCTTTAAAATTTTTTAGAACTCAATTTTATCTACTATAAACAGGAAATTGCATGGGAACTATATTTATCATTTTGTTATCCTGATATTAATATAATTTTTTATTACAAAATTTTAAAAAATAATTTTCACAATGTTATTTAAAATTCTATTCACCTACAAATTCACTCCCTTCACTTATTAACACATGAATCTCACAAGACTTAATAACAAATGGAGATACATTTAAATGTGGGAATTATTAAAAGACAACATATCAATCAATCATTTCTACTACAGACACGTTTTAATGTATATTATTATGATGCTTAATTACCTCCTACCCTAAAATAAGGTACTTCCACTGGAGCTACAGACTAAGAGTTCCTCCAAATATTGATGCAAAAAATATAAGACGATCTGAGAAATCAAATAGGTTATATTGATCTGGACAATCCAAACCGTCAGGAAGAAATCCTGATATTCTGGATCACAAAAATGTTAAAATCTGTGCGCAATTGCTACTTCTGTGTTATAAATTCGCAAGGCCATATAACACAATATGAAGACTTTTTATCAAATTAAAAATATCATGGTACCATCTGGCACACCAGAAAGATACCTTCAAGACTTTTATAAAATTTATTTTACAATTAATTTAATATTTACTGAAAGTTTACAACATTTGAAAACTAGTCTATCATCTTCAAGAACATCTTCAACTTCAGGAGATAGTCTTCGAGTGACAGCTTCAAGGTAATTGCAAAGCAGCAAATAAAAATTAAATTAACTTATGCAGTATACTATTCAATTTTTGGAAACAGACTTTACAATGTTATCCAAAACTTCCAGATTTTCAATAGATAATTAATCTTTGGGTCAGTGCTCAAAGGTGGTAGCATATATTTTAATAGCAAAATCAACTTCTGGAACAATCTTTTTTGATAATTAAATAGTTAAAATGCTATCCAATGGACAAGTGCAAAATGAAATGATTAACGTAGTTATAATCATTAAGTTGACTTCTCTAATGAAAAACACAGTACCATGCAGTACTATGCGTACTATGCAAATTGCTGTTTTTGACGATTTGTTTGGTTCTTTTAATAAACACTATTTGCAATCCGGTCGTCAGTGGAGAGACAGAGTACCTGAAGAGAGCTGAATAGCTAGAAACGGGTATGTAGTGCTCTGTGTATCTGCTTGTACTGCCTCTGCGCTTATTGCTAACATATTATTATGAATATAAATTTGACACATTCAGAAGTTTGCATTAACTGTGTTTTTTGTATATATTTTTGGTTATATAATTCAAAACAATGGGGTTATTTGATTATGAATTTAAAATATATTGAATCAAGTAATAAGAATTGTCACATGTCAAAAAATGCAGTGTGTTCCGTTTATTTTATATCTAATATACATACATATATATATATATAGTAGTCACATTTATAACTATGTGGAAGCAATTTCTAAATATGTATTGTTCCAATAGGAGAGCAGCACATTACTTCTTTTAGTAAGAATTACCAAATCGTCATTCTGCGATTGTTACATCCGATATCTATCGAATAGCAACAAATGAACAACAAAAATATGTATTCAATGTAATATTTACATTCATATTCTCACTTTAGCCAAAACTTTGATTGAGTTAACAGCCAACAACACACGAAAAAGTAAGTCTCATGTTTCTAAACGAATTCATATAATCAAGTAAATCATAGCAACTTCATTTTTAAGGTTAATATCAAACTTGGAAATAATAATATGATAATATAATGAAACTATAACGTAATCGGATAAGCACATTGGATTGACTCAGTCGTGAAAATAACGTTGTAATGGTAAATTTCATTCTCTCGAACCCAAGAACCTAAACACTGAAATGACCGGGACACATATAGCAAATTTTGTTTTCGCCTTTGTTTCTGATTTAATTAAGTTCCTTATCATGTCAGCTAACCTACTGTAATAGTTTATTAATTTATTTCTCTAAATTAATTACAATGATTATAAAATATAATTATTTTGAAATTTGAGCATTGATATATATATTATTGGAAAGATACTATCATTTGCTATTATTATTAAAATTAACAAGCAATCGTAAGAGTAATATTTTAACCGTTTACAAACAAACAGATTTTGATTATAGTGTTACACCATAATCTACATGCTATAATCTATATCTAAATAATCTATAAATTCTTAAATAGCATTCTCAGTATCAATCTGGCAGTAAAGGAGTAGAACCAGGATGAAAGAACCACGTTTATATCACGGCACCCCAGGAAACCCCGGGAATCGCGAGTGACTCAGTTTTGTTTCTTAATATATAGCTATCATATAAATTTTAAAACTATATATATATATATATATATAAATGAAATCTAATTAAAAAAATTCAAAATAGTATTTTTGAATTTTGTTTAATTCGAATTGTTTTCTTTTTACAGATATATTTTTAATATACTTTTTTATGCTTCAATTAAAAAGTAAATAATGTTTATTTTTATTGAAAATAATATATATTTTTGTAGAATTAAACATACTATTGACTGCAATGGTTATATTGAATCTATTAATGCACACGTGTTTATTTAAAAAAAATTCAAGTGAATTGAATAAAATAAAATATATTTTTTAGCGCAATATACATATTAAATCCAATCTATACTATGAATCTTCAAAGCTAAAAACGAATTAAAAAAATGGACAAGTTAAATAGATATTAAAAATGAACGTATTTTATTCTTTAGTTAGGCCTATAACATATTTAAAATATTGTAGATATATTTAGCAGATATTTAGCAGATATTTTGCAGATATATGCATAGCTATATGCAATCTTCATTAAGTCATTTACAAGGTTGTGTAGATGAAAACATAATGCCGAATATACAAATATTTAAACATAATGATACATAAATAATTTTTTTAATAATATAATTGTATCAGATAAAGGATTACCCCGTCGATGCTTGACTCTTTTTCTTTCCTAAATATTTCAAATTTACGAAAAATGTGCATTTTTTGGTGCAAAAACCAACGAAATCGGCTTTGTCAAATGAGAGTCAATAAAAATGTATTAAATTTCATTTTAAATAGAAATTTATTTATTTTTAGATTGTTGATCATTTTCAGATATTTATCAAGTTGGAATTTTACTTTTTAATTTGATTATTTTGAAATATCATGGATAATGCCACTTTAGCGACCTTCTTAATCAAATTATAGCCGGATTATGTTCAATCATAATTCAATGATCATTTATCATGTTGTTAAGTTACTCGAAATAAACAACCAAGTGAAATATGCTAATTTCCGATATAAATAATGACACGTCGCATGTAGGTGCATCCTTATATGTATTGACATTTAAAAATATTAATTATAATTGTTCCTGCGCAGTCTATAGACCATTTAGAATAAGTAAAATTATGAATACTTATTATAAGCATAAATATATCAATTCCAAAATTGATTAATTTGTAAATCAGAATGAACTGAAATGACATTTAGAATTGTGTGGTATAGATAACAACGAAAGGTAGAGACAAACAACTTTCTTTAGAAACTCTCCCGAAAGTTAAATATTCATTCTCACTACATTTAAATTACATTACAATTTTTACATCCCAGCCTGCGCTAATATAATTTTATAATTTTTAAAATCGAAAACGAAACCCATGCATAGTGAGGGGATACTTTCAATTTTGATTTCGACACCCCATTATTTTCAATTAATCAAATGAAGTCACATGACTGTCTAGTCTATTAATCAGCATACTGCGCTAACGGTACCACTCTTTATAATACTTATATTTTTTGGTGGACCATTTTTAATCCTATTTGTTAAGGATTTTATATTATATATAAGTTTCATATCATTTTTTAAATTAAACTTGTACATCGTTTTTTAAGAATATTTATCACATATAACATTTTGTTTAGAAGAAAACGATGACATCATCAAATAATACCTTGAAACACGAGGAGGATCACACCGTGACCTTCATCGGTGACATGGTTTACCTATGTATTATTTTTGTTGCTGGGACGTTGGGGAACTCGCTCATCCTGCTTGCGGTGGCCAAATCAAACGATCTGCGACGAGTCTCTAATGCCTTCATTTGCTGCATTGCTATGGCCGACTTGATAGTGTGCGCCTACTATGTGCCTACAATAATTGCACACCGGGTAACCAATACTAATGTCTTTGGGGAGTACGGCTGTGAGATCAACGCCCTACTCTTTGCCATTTGTATGGGTGTTTCAAACTTTTGCTTTATGTTTATCTCAATCAACCGATATATCTACATTTTTCACCAGGCAGTCTACAAGCGCGTCTTCACTAAGAAGGCGGTTGCGATCAGTATTGCGCTTCTATGGCTCTTCTGGATTATCTTTGGCGTTTGTCTGCTATTCTTTCAAGGATTCACCTACGAAGACGAAGCTTACATGTGTATTTTTTCCGATAAAGTGACCGTTCTCAGCGTCAGTGCTACTCTTACTAGCTTAAGTGTTGGAGTACCCTCGTTGACAGCTCTGGTTTGTTATGTTTTAATGTGCTTTAATACTTATCATTTCTCGCACAGCAGTAGGATCCTCTGATTCTAAAAGTCGTTTCATGCGAGAAGGTAGAGCCATTCTCTCCGTGTTTTTGGCTTATATTATCTTCAACATTTGTTGGGGCCCCTACACGCTGCATATTTATCTTACGAAGGCTGGTTTTGTGTTTAAGGAAAAAGAAATGTACTGGCTGTCTGTTACAAATTCGGTCTTCAATAGCATTATTTATGGCTTGTTTAATACTAACTTTCAACGTGGATATGCCCTAGTGTTTGGTATACGGTCAAATAGAATGAATGTTTCTGTTAACACAGACAGAAATAACACAGGTTGAAATCCAAAATATAAGTAATTAAAAGAAACAGTTAAAAGTTATTTACGATTATAAATATATCATAAATATATATATATAGATATACTGATAGACATTTCACTATATGCGACAATGGATTATTAAAAAGGCCTAAAATTCTATACTATACAATGTGCCCATCTGAGAACACATATTCTAAGTGTTCTTAAAATAATCATCAATATCTCTTTAACCGTTTCATTTACATACAACCATATTATACATGTAATATATTACCAAAAGAGGAATATGACCCCAATGAACCGAAATAACTTGTATTGAAAAAAATTGTAGGTTATTAGATGACGTCATGATTTATTTTTATCACAAAATGCATTAAAATAGTCTATACATTGAACAGTGCAATATTGGAATTTATTAATTTTTACCTATAATACAAGATCCGCCCCAACATCGGGTGGTTCAACTATAATATGTTTATATTTGAAATCCGCTGAAACTAACAATGTCAGATAATCTTCGAACGTTGCGTTCTAAAAGTAGATGCTTTAGGTCTTCATTAGGGTATATTAATTAAAGGATATTGATGATAATTTTGTTGTCAACATTTTCTGTGGAACTCTCTTTTTGTAGTGTAAACTGCAATTAAATCTGATTATTTTCGTTGTCACAATTTCGTAGAGTATTCGTTGTGTTGTTCAATTCATTCTTTGTTATAATATATATGTATATGTATTATTTGTTTTGCATCAGATTACATAAATAGTGTTTTTACTGTTCCAATTATAAACATATTATACATCTTGTGTAACATCTTCAACCAAATATAATAAGTGTTATGAAAATATGTATATGTTAATACCTTTTCTATTTAAAAAGCACAAATCGATATATAATTAGATAAATAAATAGTAAAATAAGTAATAACACTAAACTCAAAATATTAAATATCGCATTTTCTCTTTTATAAATATTTATCTTACTATAGTGAAGAAATCGTCTATATTACTAACAATTTTATACTAATTATACTAGTGTGTACTAATATACATATATTTACATACTAATATTTTTAATATTGTTTTTTAATTAAAAAAATTATTTTAATTTTGAAATCTGATAATATAAATAAATTACTATACCTAGTTAAAATTCACCTTTTTAAAAACAACTATTTTATGTGTGGCAGAAACTCTTTGCAACACAAATTAAACATCGATTTTTTATTCTCGTTTTATTATTTATTTTTTAAATGAATCATAAAGAGTTACATGTATAAATGTTTGAGAAATATTATTTCACATGTTACATACTTAAATAATAATAATATATTAAAAAATGTTATTACTATGTAGCACAAACAGAAAAAAATTGTTTTATTATTATAAAAGATGTCATATGTAAATTATATTATATTAAAATATTCAGCTTGTTGTTAAATTCCATTAAATTACGCTTTCATTTGTTATAAAATTACTTGCAAAATGCCATTTTAAATTTGTTTTGTAAGTTTTCTTAATTTATGGCAGTGTTATATGCTTGTAAACATTTGTTTTGTAATGTAGACATTGTTGTTGTGGCAACTGTAATGGGTGAGGTGATGTTTTGAGTTAACATCAGTGTTAGTGTCAACTTATAGGCGTAAGTTGGCAACAGTGAGGTCCTTTTTGTATTTTAGTTTGGTGTTAACACTAACCCTAACATTGGTGTTAACTTCAAAAAATAACCTCACCAAATGCATACATATATTTGTGTAGTTCTTATTTTTATCTCATATTTACTTTGTAATGTGTGTTAATTGTAAACATTGCATTTGTCCTACGTAAATATGTTTCAGTTATCAAGAAACGAACAATGTTTAAGAACGCAGTTCTATCTGTTCTATTGTGTTCTATCTCTTTCCTGTTAACAGTACATTTTGTTTGTTGGTCCATTAATAAAATAATACTATTGTTATTTTTAATTTATATAAAAAGTCGAGGAATTATAAACGAAAATATAGGATATAACTTCTATATTAATACAAATGTGAATCTCTGTCACATTTCTGTGAAAAATGATAACTTTGTGGAACGTGCGTCTGTTCTTGTAACTTTTTCTAACAAAGTCATTTTTAGCTGACTCACGATCAATTTTACCAGTCAATGTGAACAAAAAAAATTAAAACGTGTAATTATATATGACTTTCTTTTGAAATTTAAAAGAAGCATTGGCCATAAAATGACATTTTGCTAGATATATAATGTATGTCACCTTTTTCTTGCAAATGCGTTTTTAGTTAAAATCAAAATAACATAAATCTTTTTCATTGTTTTTCTAGGTAAATCAAAATATTCACAACATATTCTCATTTAAAATGGTTACATGTAGAATTTCTAATTAATAGTAACAATTCAAATTAATGGTCACATTGTATTTTTTCTAATCATTAAAAAGAACTTTTTTGAAATATAGAACAATTAAAACAAATTTTTAATGTATATAATCAACTGTAAAAGGCATTTTGTTTATTTCATACAATATTTGTTTAAGTAACTATAGTTTCTAAATTAGTGTTCACACTAATAATAATACTTTTACGGTTTTAAAAGTTGGTATGTTCAAGGCTTATACAGAAATAACACTTTTTACAGTTGATTTATGAATACATTAACTATTAACATGTAGATTAACAATTTTATAAAAACAGATAAAAATATAAACAGATAAACGATTAACAACAATGAATATATCCTCTTACAAGCAGAATCAAATATAAATTGCGGATCAAAATCTTATATTTACGTCTAAAGAAACACAAACAACTATGAACTATAAATTAACCTAAATTATTATCAAGGAGAATGTAGAAATATCCACACAGACGGATTCTCGAACTATAATTATATAAAACCAATCATAAATTAAAATGTGACAAAATTAAGTTAATAAACACTTGTCATACAATTGTAATTGTAAATGTATTAATATATGTCATAAACATATATACTATATCAAATTAATTAAAAAATTCCTTTTATTTAAAAAATAAAACCATGATCTGTTCGTGCTTTTTTAATAATAAATTGTGGACATGTTTAAAAAATGTAGAACTATTTATAGAATTTTTTTGTAATTTGATAAACTATAATAGTTTTTAAATCAAACAAATATGTCTCTAACCTTTTTTTATAAATAAATTTAATCTATAAACAGAAAATTGGGTGAAAATTATTTATCATGTTGTTATCCTGATAATTATATATTTTTGTTAGTTATGTTTTATTATTTAATTATATTGATCTACTTTTAAGTTTATTACAAAATGGTAACAAAAATGTATTTGTGATGTTATTTAGGATTCTATTCACTTACAAATTCAATTACATTTTTCTTTCGTTTAACACATAAATGTGCGCGATCTTAAAGTAATCTGAGGAATCAAATTGTTTGTATCTGTTATGTTGTTTGTTGCCAGGAAAAGAACATAGTAAAACTGCGTGTTACATAAACCTTTTAATGTAAGTACAACCCATTTCATCAAACAAAATATAAATACCAGTTTTTATCACGTGTCCACTATCGCATTATTAAGTAGATAAAAACACACAACATTCAATAGTTAATTTTTATTCATGCATTATAACAATAATACACATATCAACAACAAAACCTTAATGTACAATAATATCTATCTATGCTATCAGGAGGAAATTCTAAAATTCGGAATCTCAATAATTTTTCAATCTGTGCCCAATTTGATACTGTCACTTCTGTAATTCGCAAGGATACATACACAATATGAATACTTTTTATCAAATTAAAAATATTTTTGGTATCTTTCATACTATTTAAAAAAAGTCATTTTCGTAATAATAAAAATAATAATAATTGAAATGTGTAGAATAGGAATAATTTGCAACGATAAGTATTTCAACATATAATGTACAATTTTAAACCTTTTACACATAAGGCAGGACATTCAGGAGATAGTCTTAAGGTGAAAGTAGTTTAAGATTCTAAAGCAAAACCAAAATTAACTTCTAGAACATATAAAACCAATTTTACAAGTAATTTATTTTTACTGAAAGTTTACAGCATTTGGAAACAAGTATAATATATTTTAGAACATCCTCAACTTCAGGAGATAGTCTTCAAATGACAGCTTCAAGGAAATTGCAAAGCAGAAAATAAAAATTAACTTATGCAGTATAATATTCAATTTTTGGAAACAGACATTACAACATTATACAACTCTTCCAGATTTTCAATAGAGAATTAATCTTTGGGTCGGTGCTCAAAGGTGGTAGTATATATTTTAACAACAAAATCAACTTCTGGAACAATCTTTTTTTGATAATTTAATAGTTAAACTGCTGTTAAGTTCACCATTAAGTTCACTTCTCTATTGGAAAACATATCCCAAATTAAAATTTTACACTTTCAGAAGAGTGAATTTACCTGTGTTTTTTGTGTTCATTGTTAGTTATATTTAACCATAAAATAGGAAATACTCTAGAAAGTATTTACCACTCTTTGGATATTTAATTCAAACTAAGGGTAGTTTGAATATGATTTTTAAGATAAATTGAATCAAGTAATAAGAATTGAAAATAAATTTATTAAAGATAATTATTAAACTTGCTATGTTGGAATGGTGGAATAAATGTACAACAAAATCGTTTTGAAAAATAATTCGCATTTGCCATTTTGAAATAATCAATAAAATAACAAAAATTGTTTTATTATAACGTCATAGAATTAAATGTATAAGTTTTATTCTTTCATCAAATAAGAAGTAATATCAATTAACTTGATCGTTTGTGACCGACCATAAGTAAATTTTCCTTCATTTGTTCGAAGGAATAATCTTATTATTTTCTTTATATGTTAAAAATGTATTTTCAAAAAATTACTCTAACATGATAAAATAATCTTGTTGATCTCTAATAAAATGAATAAACTCTACATCAATCATTTTATTACTAATGTATAATAAATTCATAATTTGACACTGCATGAAAAGGTCAAGTCAATAGTTTTTATGGGTTTCAAGTAGGAGGAATGTGTTTTTATCCCCGCCCTAGCCACGAGGACGAATAATAAAATACTTTTTAAACGTTACTGTAATATTCTTGGCTGGCAATGTATTCTACACAAATATAATGTATTACGCAGTCAAAACATTTTACTGCCGTGAAGAAGTATAATAAAATCCACAATTGAATGCAAAGTGTTGTTTAAATCTCATCATGATGTTGTTGCATGAGTTTCCCATCAATTAATTTTTTTAAATTCTGCTCAATGGAGAAACCATTGCTAGAATTGATGCCGTTAGATTTAGAAAACGCCTACAAATGTTTACATTTGCATCAGCAGTTAAGAGTAATGTTCTCATTACGTTAGTTTGGTGTGTGTACACCAACAGAAATACCAACAGAAACAACTAGTAGACAGTAAGGTATAAAGACTCTATATTATTGACTTATTATTATTATCATTATACTATATAATAATAATACATAATATATACATAATAATATATAGTCTTTGGTAAGCTACACATATAGGAGCCATATGCAACAGTCGATTACACATAGACCCATTGAGTAAAAACTCAACAAGTTTCACATGGTATTATTTATGAAGCTGTTCAAAATTGTGACATTCAATGCTGTTGTACTATTTTGAGGTTACAAGACTTTGAGGTAAGTGTGTTTGCACATATTTATAATGTGTAGAACTATTATTTTGGATGAGCGGATAAATGATAAAGGAATTGGCATATAAGACTCAATAATAAACAATTTAATACAAAAATCCCTCCTTGTCCAGGAGCGGATCCAGGGGGGGTGCTCAGGGTGCTCGAGCACCACCTTCGCGGGCCAAAAGGAGTTTTAGCACACCCCTTGGAATGGCATAAGGTTCTCAAATCTATATTATTCTAATTTTAATATTTGTACTGCATCATATCTGCATCATAATTGTTAGGCGTATTTTATTACATTGCTCAAATTTTGCAGTGTTTGCCAGCAGTTGCTGTTAAGTAAGCGCTGCCGTCTGCAGCAGGATTCCTTACAAGGATATC
>JAUZND010049055.1:0-19789 GCA_034780555.1 Coelogynopora nodosa | reverse complement strand
AATTTAAATATCAATTTAAACTAATTTAAATATTGATTTAAACTAATTTAAATATCAATTTAAACTAATTTAAATATATTTTAAACTAATTTAAATATATTTTAAACCTTTTTAAATATGCATAACCATACTATGAAAGTAAAATAATTTAGTAAGCAACTTTCTATTAATGCTCTTCACTACCTTGCTGAAATCTCAGTATGTTATTACTAATAAATGTTTTAGGTTATAAGAATCATTATTAACACCTAAACCAAAAAGATTATATATCAAAAATTGTTTTAATCATAATTAAATGAATTTATCAAGAACCATTCTTAATGTATTATGTTATGTATATATATAACAGGGAATATTCTTAGCATTCAATTAATTAGTGAATATATGCTAGTATAAGAATAATGTAAATATTTAATTTATTGGCATAGCTAGCTGCTGTAAATTACTTACATCATTAAATAAATAATACTAGACGCCTAGATTTATTCACAATATTAAAAAAATAAGAATACATGCTGATAATCTTTCTATTAATATAATTGCTTAGAATTACTGAATTAAAGAAACAATTACATGCTTAATCAATGCATTTCTTAATCCTTCTATTCAAGGATATAATATAAAAGTAGTTATCACCAAGTTTGAACAAATGGTTTAATCAAAGGTGCTCCTTGATCTGCATGGCCACTCTCTGCTTGTAAAGTGAAAGAAGATCAGTTAGTTCATAGATTGCAATATAATTATCAGAAATCTTATCTTAACACCTTCTCTTGAGTGCACTTCTATTATGGATGTTTGTGGATTTCTCTTAGAATTCTTAAAATATACAGGGGTGGGCATAAGTTGCCATACTATAATATTTATTAAATATTTTTAAAGAGATTCTATACATAAATTATTTCTAATGTTTATACCTATATTTCACAACCATTGGAATATATAACTACTTGGAATTTTCAGATTTCTAAAATTAAATTGCACAGTTCATTTTATTAATAATGCAATGCAGAACATTACCAGAGAAAATTCACATTCCTAGTAAGACATATTGGAAAAGAGAAAATGCAATGCATGTTATTAGAACATGGCCAAGTTTTTAGGCCACATCAACACTAATAAGTGTGTCTATCATAAGTGTGTAATAAGTCTATCATAAGTATGTCTAACCAATCCACATGCCTCTATTCAGAAACATTTGAATCAACCTAGTGTATCAGTTTAGGCTGGGCTGTCTTCCAGAGGAGTAATTGGTCCAGTTTTTCTAAAGGGAACATTGACTTAGCCCAAATATTTGACTGTTTTACAAATATATGTTTTAATAATTTCGATGAAGTATTGTTTCAGCAAGACAGGGCACCAACCCATTTTCAAAATGTGTGTGTTTGACTATCTTGATGAGACTTTTCCAGGAAGATTAATAGGGAGACATGGGTGTGTTGATTAGCCACCACATTCTCCTGACCTAACTCCCCTAGATTTTTTCTTTTGGGAGTGGCTAATGATTGAGTTTATAAAGAACAATTAACTAATGTAGCGATTTGAAAAGAAGAATTTCTGATTATTGCCATTTTATTAACAATAACGTGGAGCATTATCAAAAAGTTTGCAGAAGTGTCTATTCATCTAAGTGTCTACATTCAGCTATTTTTTGTGTAACATTAAAATTTTGTAATGCATGCATTTTACATAAATAAAATATGGTACCACATTATAATCCTTAATTTTTTAATTTGACATAAATATATGCCACCCCTGTATATCTAATTATGTTATCTGATAATAATGACTTTTTATAAATATGTTATATAATTTATAAATTGCTATATTTATTACCTATAGAAATGTTGCATACATGGAAAATAACAGTAAAAGCTTTTTGTCATATTTCACAATAAATAGGATCAGATAGTATTATCACATATAATGACCGTGTATATCTAATGTTTAAATAATATAATCATAGTCTATGATTATGTTACATTATATCCATATCATGCACTCATCTTGTCACTGTTGTTAACCATTACTTAATTATAAATAATAATAAATTAGGTTGGCATTTGTTTTATGTATCTGTTTTATTATCACTTTTAAATGTATTACTGTATTCAATATTGGAATATTCTATTACTAAATATATATATAATAAAACATATTAATTTTTTAGTTATGCTATTAAACATAACTTATTATTTGTATATAAATAATTCATCCTGTATTCCATGTAATCTAATAAGAATATATAACCATAAAACATTAGGTTTTATTCCTTATCTAAAACTAGTTAAACTGGCCTATATTTGAAATATTTATTATACATAATTATTATGGGATTCAAGCTTGTATATTATGTTAATAAAATACAACATAGTTTTTTATTTATTTGTGATTAAACTTTAATAATATTATTTCTTTTTCAATAATAATATTATTAAACTTTTCAGCATTATTAAATATGCATATATATATATGTATATAAAAAGTAAGAAAAATGATATTTACAATTTATTTAGAACATATTTGGTTTAATGTTAATGATGTGAGTATTAGATAAATAAACTATTTATAATATTAAAAAAATTAAATTAATTTTCAAATTAAAGTCCTGTGCCTTTTTTTATTTTTAATAATTTAAATGCAGGAATTGTTTTTCATTAATAGTATTATCATATCTGATATAATATGTATTGTAAAATTATTTTCTTTTCTTAAGATATAAAAAATAAGTATAATATTTAAAAAGATAGTATAAGTATAATATTTAAAAAGATTGTATAATATTTAAAAAGATTGTATAATATTTAAAAAGATTGTATAATATTTAAAAAGATTTTCTGAATATTTTAAGTGTGACATTTTTATAAAATGTTTATTACAAAAAGCCTATATGGACAACATTTATTTAGTATTTGATGTATTTATCAATATAAATATTTTATTTATAAAATTTGCTTTGAACTAATAATATTATGCAAGTAAGTAGCATGAGTCAATGCCATTTACCATAACTTCATTTAGTTTTAAAAGAAATAATTCTTATTATATGTAATATATTATATTGTTTAGGATGTGAGAATATTTACAAGATGGATAAATTGCATCAAATGCAGAAGTATCAGGAGAATACTAGCAATAACAATACCTATACTGTGATTCTTGCTATTATAAAATTTCTATTATATAACTCTATTGATATATACCTATATGAGTAGTACATATATAGCTATATATGATGTTATTTATTATTATTTATTTAATTTATTACTATAGCTATTATATAACTCACAAATCTATTATATAGTTATTTATTAATGTTGAACTTAATTTTTTGCCTATTTCTATTTCTGCATCTATAACCTTTTCTGTTTTGACTATTCAAACATTTCAATAAAAGTTAGTGATAGTTATTGGTTACAAAACACAAATAAATTGTAATCATAACATAAATATGTTTTGTACTATTATCATTATTGGTTTAAGACCTCTAAGTTGAATAGGATAAATATGATTTTCAGGAGATAGTTAACAGGTTTAAACTGTAAAGAGAATATTTGGTATATAAATTTTATATGAAATAATGTTTTTTAATCTGAATGGTATACTTAATGCCATATGTTTAGCTCATTTAGTCTGTAACCTGAGCAAATAATGTCTAATTTTTAATACAATTATACTCTATTTAAAGAAATTATATTCCCTCATATTTATATATTGCAATTTTTTGTAAATTTGTTTGAATAGTCTTATATCTATTTTTCTTAAAACAAATTTCAATTATTGCACCTACAACTTTGGCTGTTTTTAATCCATGGCCATACTATTTTTATTATAATTTAAAAAAAGCTGTTTTTTAAAAATATTTCTTTTAATGATTTTTTAAATTTTTAAACGTTTGTTAAGTGCTTATTTTATATTTAATTATACATAATATTTTGCTTTTACACCTGTAAAGGATACTAAGGTAAGCATTCTTGTAAAACTGTTGTTTTGTGAATGTGTATCTATGTTAATATTTTATTATTTGAATCCCTAATATTTACATTTTAAATAATTAAAAATGCAAAACAATTTACCATGAATCAAATTGACTTATTGTATTTTTCTAAAGATTCAAATTAACCTAAGTATAATTTCTTAAATGTATAAATATTGTAATTATACAAATATTAATAAGTCTTCATAACAAGTATATATTTAAAATATTATTTTTTATCATTTAATTAATTCACTTTAGATTTAGTAATATGCAAAATTTTGTTTAATTTTTGTTCCCATATTAATTTACCAAAGAATAAAAATTTATATAAGAAAACTTTCCTATATTTTTATTTGTTTTTAAAATTGGTTGAATATTATTGTCTATTTAAAAAGTGCTATGTTGGAAAGAAAGTAAGTGGTACATTCAACAAATATAATAACACCGCTTCTCAACCACTTGTAGATTTTATTTTTATTCTCTTTTATTATTTTGAATAGTGAGCTGTAATATTTGTATAATATATTTGTTAGATGCACTGTAAGTATATTAAATTTATGTAAAACTTGATAGTGATATGATTGGATGTGTAAAATATTTATTGAAAGTTATGTATATATATCAATAATATATAAAAGTTTGTTAAAAATATTGTAATATTTTTTTAAATATAGTGATTAAATAATATAGATTAAAAAGAATGTAAGTAATATTTTGGTCACTAATATTATATTTACGTGTGTATACACATTATATGAGATTTCTATTAAATCTTTATATTATTTCTCTAAATGTTATAGTTCAAATATTAAACTAGGTAATAAATGCGGTATATTTTATTATTATATCATTAATGTATGTTTATTTAAAATATTTCTTATTATTTTAGGGTAGAAGGATGCTCCGTCCAGATTCGCTGCAACAAATGAATTTCTTTTACATGACTTCATCAGGTGGAGACTTTAATAAAATAGATACATTTAAAAAGTAAGACACACACATTATATATACTGCATTGTGCAAATGTTTTACTTATTAATTTTAATGACGAATAATATTTTATTGTTCTCGAAATATGCACTCACCCAACAAGCTGGTCACTAATTTAAGCTGCCTCATTCATCTGTCTGGGCGGGTATAGATTACATTGATAAAAATAAGTTTAAAAAAATGTATAACAAATTATACAAAATGTATATAAGTAATTACCACATATTCTATGGGAAGTCTATGGTAATTACCAATAAGCTTAACATTATAGTGACGGATTTGAAACTGTTTATGGTGATTATAATTTGAAATGTTTGTTTTTAATAATTCAATGAAGTGATCATAATACTAATTCGATATAATTTCAACAACTTATTGACTTAGAATAAAGGATTTATAGGTTAGTTGTTGTACATAATGTAATGGCGGTAAATAGAATGCAAAATTTGTTGTAGAGAATTCATCATTTTTATGTGTTACAACGATTATACTAAACAATAAATTTAATATTACATTTGACGTGGAAAACAGTTTCGTGATTTATATAACTGTCATTTATAATGAAGTTGGTCTATCGTTTGATTTATTTGATATGTATAAATGCAGAATAATTGATGGTAACTAATTTGAAATGAGTTGAATTAATAATTTTACAAATATTGGATACATTCGTAAATTATATTTTAATAGTTTATAGAATTATACATTTATAAACGTTTATTTTTTGATACATATACATTTTAATAAAATTTATCCAACGATCAATAAATAACCAGTTAAGTAATCGCGTTTTATTAGGAAAAGATGTTTTATAAGGGACTCACTTATAATTGACTTTTACTGAAAATGTCAACCAATTTACACTATACTTTGAAAATGGTATGATGTTCAATAAGTAAGGAATAATTTGATCCCCTCCATTTTCTTTCAAGAGTTTATGATCATTCTCAGTATTTTATTGATTGAGTATCATTCCTAAATATTATATGTATACCGCTGGAACTCTTTTAACCTTATTAAGACGAGCTTCAATAGTCTCGAGCTCCCACAATGCCTGTGAATCTATTTTTGATCTTCTCAAAGAACCAGAAAAGGATGAAGTATCCATTGGAAAGCTTTTTTCTGTGAGTTAGTTGCTTTTAAAATATTTTATGGAATATGTACATATATTCTAGTTTTATATGCAGTCGGAATATATCTGTATTATGTATAGAATATTTTTAGAATAGTATTTTATTTTTATAAGCTTTTCTTTCCATCAATATTATTTAAACCGACATGGAAAATGCAATCGTTTGACACATTAGTATTAATATTATGAATAAAAAAATTGTTTATTTTTTCGCTAACGCACTTGTCAATTTTTCATTATAACTGGAATCCCTTAATTCAATTTGTAACTAATATTGTAGGCCCTTCATTAGCTATATCACAATATATATTTTCTACGTACTTAAATAAAAATATTTTAAATATCATTTAGACTTGCATGTTTACAAAATAAGTATGTTAATAAAGGTATAATATAATGTGATTAAAAATAATTTTTTTTAAATGTAAGTGTCGTTTATAATATTTTTATTTAACTTAAATATATGGGATAAATATTTACTGCATGCTATATGTAGATATAAAAAAATATATTGAGTGGATTAAAAATCCTTCTTTGATCTAACAGGATGATTGGTTCACATCACTAAAGGGTATTTGGTCTAACGTTATCAATTCGTTATTGAATGTACGAATATGAATAAATTACTAAACATCACTTTACTAGTATTCCATTGATTACCAGAATCAAAATACTTTTATATGATTTTAATATTAACCCTGCATTAGAGATATCAAATATTTAATAATTTAATATGAAGTGTAAATGCAAGACAATATATTATATTTTGAAGTTTACCTGTTGTTACCTGTTACTTAAGTATAAGAAATTAATAGTTATAAAACAACTTTGTGTGATCATCACTTAAACTTAAGTATTGTAGCTTTATTTGAGTACGTTTCGATCACTCAAAAAATGTAATGTTGTGATCAAACATTATAATTAGTTCTTAAGAATGTCATTTAAATTTAAGGTACCTTCAGGGCCTACTTAAGAGGTATTTTATTATTAAAATATGAATATTTGGCTATTATTTTTTGAAATCAGTATCAACATTATTGCGAATCTATTTGTACAATTAAATTTTTATAGGGTTGTTTTATTGTTAAATCTTGAATCTAAAATATAGTCATTTTTATATAAATGAAATTATTTCTTTCCTTTTCTAATATTCTTAAAGGATCAAACAAACAAAAAGTAATTTTCTTAATAAAATAAAATTTGAAGATAAAGTAATATTTCAGCAAATGAATAAATATTTACCACAGATTCGATGAGTACAACATTTATTGTGTTCAGTATACACATGTATTTACAGTATACTACTGAATTTGTACTAACTATTTATTTATTCAGTTTATGATAATATTATAAATGATTTTATAGTGAATCTTTTAAAAAGTCTAGTACTATGTTATAAATAAAACCGATGGTTGGATTTCTTGCTAACTATAATTTAGAATATATTATATAATTATCACATATATTATTGAACCCAAAATTTACATATTTATACATGTAATACTACATGTAATACAAGGTAGTTTTAAGTACATACGGATATTCGAAAAATAAGTCACTTGAGACATATTCTATAAAGGGAACAATTTAGAAGCATTTACTAATAACTTATTGATGGTAAATAGTTCCTTGAAGTATAATGTGTGAAACTCGTCATATTCTTCAACTGGAATACTTCTGGCAATACTGTGAAATTTTCAACAAATCTCACTAATTAAACGCCTTCTCAGGAGCAAGGCGCGATGCAATTGAATCGTTGCTTTAAAATTAAAATTTCTTTCAAGTGTTGACTGAAACTTTTGATGATGTATGTTACATTGTATCTGACTAAAAGTCGTGGCCGTATTTTGAGGTAGTGGAGCTAGAAGCTAATTTAAGTTAGTGTACCTAACCTTGATCCACAAGAAGATAATCCTTTGGATTTGCTAGTGGCTCGCCATACTGAAAACGACGGAATACTCTACCATTCCGTAGTACAGCCGCATTGTAAGTCCAGGTCAGCATGCATTGACGTTCATAATTGATAAATTGATGTTTTTGGTAATCAGCTGGACGTTTATTGGCTATTCAATATTGACTCTTACTATTCACGTAAGCATCTGACAATTTTATTGGACGTTGCAGTTTTAAATGGTTGGTATCAATCAAGTCTTTAACGCTGCCTAAATTATATCGTATCTTCATTTTTCCAGAGCGTATTTCAGAATTTTTGTGGTTTTTACACTTTAGGATCTAAATAAGCCAACTTTCGAGAAAATAGACCTATAAATTCCTAAAAGTATCTCATACTACTTGATTGAAACTTTCATAGGTTTGAAAGCGCAAGTAATTAAAATTTGATGAAAGGGGACGATTTTTAATAGGACCAGGACGAATCGTTTCTTCGATATTATACAGAAGATTTAGGAAAATAGGTATTAAAAGATGATGTAGAGCTGTATAATCTTCTTCAAGTAGAGTGACAAGTGTGGTCTCGAAAAATGATACCCTGGCGTTTTTTTCTATTGTAAAATAAGTTCTGTCTTCACAGACTGTAAATTCACATATGTGTCCTATGAAAAGTCAGCTAGCCGGAACAACAACATTTACCAGAAGATGTCTGCGGAACAACAATTGAAGGCGGAGATTTGCTTGCATTAAGGTATATGATTTCCTAAATTTATTTCTACAGAAAGTGATCTACAACCCCAATATATCGGCCAATGTATCCGTATAAGATATTAACGTTATACTAATATTTTTAAATAATTGCTTATAATTCTCTTTCATTACATTATTTTATATTTCATTTTATAATAAAAACAGGTGGTTAAAACTCCAACAGCTGATTTTTTAAACATAAGCTTCGTTTCAAAATATTATATATTAAACTTATTCATGTTTTACAATAAGTGATGAGAAACGTTGTTAGAAACAAATTATCACCATTATAATTTAAAACATTCATTAAAAATCTCGATTTAAGTGAATACGTATTTTTGATTAGGTGTGATCAAATCCTTAATTTTTTTCTTGAGTCTAAGTCGTAAACATTTATGTTTCGATCACACCACCCTTGTATTTACAAATCGGATAAAGATCAGTTATGACTACAGCTACATGTTGTGATGATCATTTACATTAAGTTTACATTTAAAGTGTTTGTTAGACATGATTCAACTGCTAGTTTTTGTTATATATTTGTCTTGCTGATAACTTTTCCACATCGCACTAAGGGGTACTGGAGTTGATATTTTTATATATATATGGTTGTTTTTGTTATTATAAGGTGTGGCGATGTGTCGTCTTATGTATTTTACAGTCATCCACAGATAATTGCGATTATATTCTTGACAGTATTGTTTTTATTTTTGATTATCTATTATATAGACTATTGACTATATCATTATTGACCTCTATAATTTGACCCATTTTATATTGGTAAATAAAGATAGACCACTTTATTAAATACTTGTTTACAACATTAATGTTATTATTATACATTTGTTTTCTAATTTAACTATGTTAATTAGAAATTTATATGACAGTATGAACATTTTAATGAACCATATATTTCTTCCTATTCTGGGACTTTTTAAGCGCTGTTTAATTAATTATTATATTAGCAAAACAATATTTCCCGAGCATATTTCATTCATGAGTCATGATGACCTGTTTGATCTATATTTGTGCTTGTTTGTTCTATTTTAACCAAGTGCATTCCTGTATATATTGCAATATAATTGATCTCTAACCTCATTTTACATACAATTCACCCCGTTAACAGTTCCAGATAAGCATTTGAACTCTGGCTTTATTTACTCTACTGCCAGTATTGTGTCATTTGTAACAAATGAAAAATAGTTAATTTTATTAATTAATTTGACAAATTATATTTTTACAATTTTCATTGTATACTGAACAATATGTTGTGTGTGATTAAGATACAATTTATATTAACAAATATAAAGTAATTTTGTTTCTGGTAATATTACGGTTATTTTTACAGGTAAAATATTGTGAAATTTTAAATATTTCAACATTAACGTTTTTAATATCATACATCGTAGAAATGCTATGAATCTTTCTCATTTTAACCTTGTATTACTTCTTTTACACGTTAAGTTTTTTAAATTACACGATTATTAGATAGATCAACAGAGCCTATCAGTCAGTATAAATTATGAATTTAATTCACTCTTTGTAGATCATTCAAACGTCTGGAATTCAGTTGAGCGACCCTCGACTTAAAGAGTCGATGGAGCATCTTATGGAACTTCGCAGAAAATTTCTTGCATTGGAAGGGGACCAATACTCTAGTTTCTTTTTAGACCTGTCTACATTCATTGAGTAAGATTTACATACTTAATTCAAGTTATATTTTATTAATAGCAGATTGGGTAGAAAAACATCTTACTATTTGGTCAGTTTTAGTGAAATATTAAAAAAAAAAATTTTTTATAGTCTATCCATCTTTTTATTATGTATTGCCTAAGGCTTAATTCAAAGTAGATACTACACCTAGTACATTTTTCTTAGTATATAAAAAATCTATTCTCATTCTTATATTTAAAATTTATTTATACGATGTTAATATTCTTGTTAGTTGAATGTGTTTGATAAAAAGTAAAAAATCGGTATTCAAAATAATTTAGAATTAATTTGTAAACTTAAAATAGCGACGGGTATATTTATGTTTTATTTCAAAAAGACGTTGTAAACTAATGTATAATTGCCCCTCTATTATATATATATATATTTACATTACCATCTGTGGTTTCATGCTTTAAAAATCGTGTCAATAATATTTCGTTAAAATATAAGATAATATTTAATTTAAAGAAAGCTTGTTATATGTTTTATATAATATAAAGTGTTTATTAAGATGTTTTTAATTATGACTTAAGAGCTGCTTATACACTAGTTAAAAGCATTTTCTGCACATATGTAACATATTTTGGGAACAATTTATAGTCTATAGGATTAAGCTAAAAAAAGTTAATCTAAATATTGTTAATTTGATGGGAATGAAGTATGAGAGATTACTTTTTCAATGACTGAAGTTTGATGCATTATCTTCGTCAAAATATTGAATTCTCGATCAATACGTCTTCTCTTTTGCTCCCTTTATTTATAAAGATTTTTCGTGTGTCTATGAGGAAGACGGATGTGTTAAGGTGTTAAGAGGAACCGTTTCAAAAATACGTTTTAAGTATATACAATAGTTAAAATGGAGTGATCTTTTCTTGTCGTACGTAAATTTTAATTCAATGCAAAAAGTAATTTATAATGCTCTCAGTATGGTTAGTTGTTACTGAAAACTTTTGAAATGAAGCGTTGATAGCCGTCTTTTATAACAACATAAAAATTGATGACGACAGTTTTTCCTCAGTAGACAATCTAATAGCAATTTTTTTATTTACATGCGATTTATAAACAATCTGAAATTATTTGTTTTCTACGCAGAAATACACGTATGAAATTGAACCATTTAAAATGGTAATCAAGTATAACAATATTTTGTAATGTTTGTTTTTCGAATGTTTTGTTGAACTATTTGAATTGTTGTTAACAAGTATCCCGCTATTATTATTTAAACAATTTACATTGATATTATATCGTTATTAATCTAGTGGCAACACAGAAAAAATGCAGTTTAAAAATATTATTCTCTTATTAGTCTAAAATGAGACTACATAATTTGTTGTATAAGAGGTTGTATGGTTTCTATTAATTAGTGGTTCCTATTTTAGTATTGATTATTATTTAGTTTAATTTAGAACTATTGTTTGTTTTAATATACTATATATGTAACAATTTTATACTAACCTTACATGTCAATATAGTTAGGCTATCATACCAAATATTGTAATTGTTGGACTATTTCATTATACATACTTTCATTACTACATTTTGAATCCACTATTTTATTATTACAGTGAACATTCATTTTCATTCAATGATTTCATATTTTATATTTTGTTTATATGTTTTAATCATCACGTTCCTGAATTTTGATGGGCATGTGGTATTCATTTTGACATTTGTATGTCAATAAACAATTAATACTGTATCACTATTCTCGAAGTTTTATATTATTGTTCTCTGAATAGTGTATTACAACTACTTATTCTATATTGCATCCCATACTATTTTCTACTTCAGTATAATGAATGAGAACGTGGTAATGCTACACCGCATCATGGTCAACGATTTCTGTGTTCCCCGCTTTGGGGATTTCTGTAATATTTTGGATGAGATATACCGTGAATGTGCCCTGAACAATGAAGGCAAGGTGGCCGACTACATTCCCCAATTGGCTCGGTTCAGTCCGGACAACTGGGGTATTTCTGTGTGCACCGTTGATGGTCAGAGGTGTGTGTTGCTTTAACAAAGATGGAATCCCAATAAATTCGACGGTCACAGTCTCAAGGACAAAATCCGTATACTTTAATATAGCTAATAATGTTAATAATATAGAACTGTGATTTATTTATGTTATATTATTAAACGAAAATTAGGAACTTAATATATGGACTATACTAAATGATTTTTCGTTATGCATTTATGCTAAACTAAAATAATTATTTTATGAGAACTTTTGCCGAGTCGTGGTTCTAATTTAGTATTTTGATGTGTTATATTGTGCCTGGGTTACTTAATGTTGAACGATTAAATCCATACCCTAAATTTCAGGCACACAAACGGGGACTCAAAAATTCCATTTTGTCTTCAGTCAACCAGTAAACCGATCAACTATGCGCTTGCCATCACAGAACTTGGGGCGGCGAAGGTCCACGACTACGTTGGTTATGAACCATCGGGGGTCTCCTTCAATCACATAACACTCAATAACAACAGTGGGTTGATTAATGGTTCTGTATATAATGTTGTATATTATTATGTACAGTGGGATATATTATAAAATGTATATGATGTATAGGCACCTTTTAAAATATAGTAATTGTTGCTTTTAAAAACCTTTGTAACTTCTGTACGGTTTATGTGAAAATTCGGAATATATTCTACAAATAAATGGAAGAAAATAAGCTCCTATAGGAAAATTGAAACTTCCTTTTTCGAAACCATTTAATTTTTTTTCTGTTTTGAAGCCATCCTAAAAAATAGGTGAAATGAATTGATGGGGGGTAAGGTCTAAACAATATTGGAATATGGTTCATTTTGGGGCATATCACCGAATTTCCTCGTTGCATTCTAACATCATCAGAATATACAAAATGAGTCAACTTGCAAAACAATTATCATCTATTTGTTATTTATATTTTTTATATAATATGTGTAACTACTTCGCGGTACTGAAATTATTACTACCTGCTATGTTATACTGTGTAACTGGTTGTAACATTATTTTAAAGTGTTGTTAGTTACTGTTACTACCCATGTGTCGAGATATAATGCTTTTATATTGTGCACACAGACATTCCCCACAATCCCCTGATCAACGCGGGCGCCATCCTGATCTGCAGTCTGATCAAACAGCACCTGTCGCTGGCGGACAAATTCGAGCAAAACATGGCCGAGTATCGCAGGATGGCTGGTGGGGAGCATCTCGGCTTCAGTAACACGACGTAAGTCAGCTCTGCGAACATTCTTGATTGTCATAATTCGATAGTTTAATGAAAAATACACTCACTTGAATAAATCTCAAATAATTATGAAAAATGAACTGCGCATCTGATTACAGTACAATGCTTAGTGACTATAATAGATTGTCATCAAGTATTGTTATATATTATATATTCGCTTTATTGTAAGGGAATGTTTTCACGGTTTCGGGTTATATAAAAATATTTTGAAAAAATCCATATTATGTGAAACACACGCCAATACGCTTATTACTTTTCCATTCATTAATATTCCTGATATGACAGCGCTGTCAGTTTATTACGGCCAACAACCCTCTTGCCTGAAGACAGACGCGATGTCCGCACTACTAAACTCCATAATCAGGCATGGAATTGTTCAAGCTTTTTTCAGGCTGAAAGGGTCATTTTTCTAAGTCATCCAAAAATGATATAATATTTCAAAGGATAGGGGGCCGGGGGAGGGGTTGGTGCATGTGATACCATACATATTTTCTAATTAAATTTTACTACTTTTTGTTATTTCATACATATTTGAATTATGGTGAACTATAATTCTCAATTATATTCTCTTATGTTATTTAACTAAACATTCAATGTCTGAAATGTGTTACCCCTTCTTTATATAATTCATATGGCGGCTAATATACTATTCTTATACGGTATATATCATTTATACTGTTTATATCAATTTATATCATTGATAATATTAATCGCAAAATATTATCATCGATTGATCCATTAGCAAGAGGGCACAGCTTGACCATGTCCTACTCAGTACTTACTCAGAATACCATCAATTCTGCCAACGGTTATTTCTGCACATGAACAAGACCAATTTGATTTGGAGGTTCGAGAATACAGTTCTGACTTAACACTACAGCCAATGATTTCTGAGAGGATTGATGTTTGTGGAGTTCAATAACAGCTACATATCCTATTTTGAGTAGAGCAGTTTTTGCTTTATTGTCATGTTTCCATGATCCTCGAGTCGAGAGTATTTTCAGTGTCATGGCGGAGATTCTTGACTCTCAATCTAGTCGTTTGAATATTAAAACTATAGATGCTATTCAAACCATCAAATATGGACTGAAGGCAGCAGGAAAATCAGCTGTTGAATATTTCAGGCGCAATGATATTGCATATGATCCTGTTGACCCACAACTTTCAATAAACATGCGAACTGCTTCAAAAAGTTGATATCTGACATATGAGAGAAGAAACTAAAGAAAGAAGTAAAATTGAAATTGAAATTGTTAGTTCTGAAGAAAGTTCAGATTTTATCAACAAAAATCAAGAAAGTTGTCTATTTTGGCTACTAAGAAGGCAAAGAAAGCCCATAATATTGCAAATCTTAATCAGCTTGTTAGAAATAAGAAAGCAAAAATCACTTCATAGTTTCTTCTTTGTATTGAACATAGGCTAGTATACATTATCTACATATATTATTAACGTTATGTGCACTAACATCCTAATTATTTAGTGTGTTCATAATACATTTTATTTTAACTGCAAAATTTTATGTTCCGTTTAAGGTATTTGTATTTTATATATATTATCTCTTCTATATAGTTTAATTATACAGAGTTCATGTTATTTGATTTGTAATTGTCAAAGTGTCTAAGACAATTGTCTAAGATTTTTAATTTTGGGTTCTTCTAAGAAGTTCAATATTTTTTAAGGATTTATGGAATTGTTTAATTAAAAAATACATTTAAACATATTCTTTGGCTTTTACAAATAATTATAATGTATTGTACATTTTATTTTACAGAGTGTTTTTTTGTAAACATTTTCATTTCATAACATGCTCCACTATGTTGATGTTTCGGTTGCCATAACCAACCTATTCTAATTTTAGATGAATTGTATTTTTTACATGATAACCTATATTCTTCGAAAAGTTGAAAGATCTGTCAAGTATAGGATAAGTGGAAGACATTTTATATTTAATTGCTCTGATTCCTTTCTCCAATTTTGTTTGTCTCCATTTATCAACAGTTTATTATTGCTAGTATCTATCTATATGTAGGCATTTTCATATTAATTTCATAGAGACTAAAATAATTTATGGTCCTGAATATTATCATATACTATGTTACTTATCAAATTAATAAGAAATACTATGTTGAAAAAACTATTATTTTATTTTTCAAAATTCATTTATTTGTCAGAATTTTGTAAATTCACTTAATATAAGAGTGTAAAAATGATATGTAATAATGTTATACAAACTATGTAAATTAAAGACCATCTATTAATGCTACTTAGTAACAAAGTTACTAAGAAAATTTATTTAAATATTATATATTTACACATGAGGGTATGCAATATTGAAACATTTATATTGATCTTCTAGAAAATAGTAAAAATTGATGAGAATTTTTATAATTATAAAATTATACCTACTTGTACCATTTAGTTTTGTGGAACATTAAAAAATTATGTTTTTAAATAAATTTATCTATACGTATTTCTAAATTCATACACATATTATTTTTTGTTTAATCTCCACAATTCTAGAATAGTAATTAAAGATAAATTGTTAAGTAAATTTGTCAAATATAGCCAAGCTGATCACCTAATGAAATTGCCTTTTGTTTTTTGTGTAAAACTATATTTTATTGTACAATTTATATATACATAAATTAAAAATGTAATATATATACAATACATACTATTCTATGTATCTTTGTTTTTTCACTTAACAAATTTTGTTATATTTTAATAAATTTTGAAAATTGTGAAATGTGTCTTATGAAAATAGTTTCCCAAACAAAATAAAATATTATAATATATCTAAACACCTTTTCCGCGCTCCGCGCGGTTTTATAGGCTACGCGGGAACGCGTAGCCATGACACCTTCAACGACTTATTGTTACAAAATACATTTCAGGCTTTTTTATGGAAGTCCAAGCCCATGCCTGTTATAGGCTTACACTTTCAATCATTTTGCAACATTGTGCTTTTATGTTTCCCAGTGCTTCATTTTGTTATTTTACCATTTTCAATGTAATAGTTTGGTACATTGTTATAATGTTACCCATTGTTGAACAGTTTAATGCTGTAACTATTTAGTTAAAAAAATTAATTAATTTAATGGACACCTTCAATAGCAGGAGAGTACGAGAAAAATAAGAATAATTTAACTTGTTTGTTTGTTTTGTTTGAAATTGTGTGGATTCTTTTTTAATTCGCACATCTTTATTTCCAATGCGCAATTATTATGTCTGTCTCCATTAATCTTTGAATTTATCACTTGTATTGTTTCCTTTTCAGGGGTGCTCGGCTGGCAAAACGCTACTGGGACAAACTCTTCAAGGAGTATTGTATTGTTGATCTCTCCCGCTACAAGGAAAACAAGGTCCATACACTAATTTATCCAACTAATAATAACTTTTTAATGATATAATACTATGTATATATTATTTAGATTGTTGTCAATTGTTGGTCAATAAGAGTATCATCGAGTGAGTGAGTGAATAGTAGAGCGATTAATACAGAAATTAGAGTCGTCTAAAATTATTTATCTGCGACGGGATTATGAAACAGTTGGTAATATCTCTAATATATCTATAATATCTCTAATAATAAATATAACAAATAGTTTAGATTCTTGAATTATACACAGCTTGTGATGTCATCAGACACCGGACAATAATATCAACAATAACCTCGTATTTACGATTAGTCAGAAAGACATGTATCCAGGACAGAATATAATTAATATAGGGCTATAAACTGTTTGAATGGACTGGTATAATATAATTTTATGAATCGTAGAAAGTATTTATTGCCAAGCACGTTTTACGAGAACTTGTTCTTTTTATTAAGGTTTAGTTTTTTATATTAAAATAACTAATGAATTAAGAATGCTGTTTCATAGTGCCAGATGGACTACGAGTCTATAGGAAAGAAATAAATTATTTTTTTCCCTGGAGAGTCGAACATTCTTAGACCAGTGTGGGTTGATGTCTAAGAGAGTTACACTCATTTGAATGTCAATTTCACTGTGGCCTGGTTTATTAAAATGTTCGGCGGTCTCGGTGTTATTAGTCTTGCCGCTTTGGGTCATTCTAATGTCGGATTTATGGTCATTAGTTCAATCAGCTTTTGAATGCTTAATTTCACACTATTAGCAATATTAAAAATTTATTGACAAACATTGCATGTTGATCTGCTGTTATTGCAATTAACAGTATCTGTTTTTACTAGTTTTCTTGTGAAGTTCTATTTTTTTCCGATATGCAACGACTAGAGGTTCTGGAAAAGCTTTTTTCTAGGAGGATATGATTCTTAAGTGTTAAAACTTTTACAAAATATTTTAGGCATGCAACGTATGAAATAAAAATATTAAATTGTATTTGGCAATAAATATAATTGTTCTACATTTATTCTATTATAATGTAGAGAATTTTGTAAAGATTTATTCAAAAATGATTTATGTTTCCTCCTCTCATAGATTGGAATGCGATGGCGATTAGAGAAAGAAGTTGTTGCTGGTAAAGGTAATATTAGACCCTTTTCTCGTCTAACTATTCTTTACATACTCTAAAATATTTCCCGACAGAATAAATATAACTCTGAATAAATGGTAAACAAAAATTCTTTATGTGTTCATAACAAAATATTGAAATTAATCGAAGTCCAGGTAACCATTTACTAGTAGGCGGAAGGTACCCCCTGATAAATCTTAAATTATTATATGAAACCAAATTGTCCACTAAATGGAAAAATTTGCGCATTTTTTGACTTTTTTATTCGGATATTATTTTTTTAGACTGCATGTTTTACCTAAAATGTACTATTTTGTCAAATTCTCTCTCTTATAGCATGTTGAAGTTGAAAAAGTGATTATACAAAGTTAGAAATAAATTACAAGAAATACAGTCCGAATAAAACGTTTCTTGACGAAACCTAACGAGCTTTTGGTCTACCTAGATAAGAGTAATAAAACAAAAAAACTAGTCGGTTGATAAAAGTTCCGAATATAGATGAGAGAATCAACACAAAGGTAATTAAAGTTACATAATAAGAACTATTAAAATAGATTACAATAAAAAATACTTGACTGAAAAGGGGGGTATAAATCACATTATTTATTGTGAACATCTCGACGAAGAAGTCGGCATCTAAATTTAGGACATAGTGCGTGTTAGCTTTTATAAAGGCAGGCTTGATAATACGGCGAATAAAACACTATTACTGCTTCAGTTTTATGGTCTTGATACGAATATTGAATTCTCTACCAGTTTCACTCAAATTATAATGTGTTACAATCTACACTGTAGTCGCCAGAGCTACGAGAAGATTTAGGCGATAAAGTAGTTTTCCGCCAGCAATTTTTAATTAATGCATCATTGTCATTTTGTGATATTGTTCATTTCAAGGTCAATTTGTATGCGGCAACAAAAAGTGTGATCTGAGTTCAGACCTTCGCAGTTGGGAGGTGAACTTTGCCTATGTAGAGAACGACGAGAAAAGGAATGCTCTCGTCAAACTGCGCCTCTGTCCCGAATGTTCTGTCAAGCTTAATTTCCACCACAAGTGAGTAGACTAGAGTCGATAAATTTATTAGTTGAAGATATCAAATCAAAAATTTAAGTTTTCTAATGATTAGTTATTATTGTGATTTTATCTATTCATCAGTTATATATTTTTAAAATATCAACATTTAACATTTTAACACAAATTATATGTAGTTATTAAAACTTACTAATATTATTTCAAGTATTAATTGCATTATTATGAATAATATTGAAAGATTATTTTCATCATAATCATTTTTAATATTTCCTAAAATTTAATTATTTTTGGATTAAAATATAATATTCATTGTAATGTCCATTGTAATATAATTGTATTGCAATTTGTAATTGTATTGTAATGTAATATTCATTGTAATAAGAATTCTATAGTTTGCACAACAGAACATTATTAATAATGTTACCTATAATTAGTTCCGTTATTAATTTGAATATCGTTCGTTCATGTTACTATAAAGAAATTGAATACAAAACTGTTCATTTAAGTACATCGAATAAAATGTACTGCATTTAATCTTTATATCTTATAGTAGTATGGAAAGTGGATCGCTGCATCACCCC
>JAUZND010049044.1:0-19790 GCA_034780555.1 Coelogynopora nodosa | reverse complement strand
TACCTGCTGTAGGTTGACGCTGTGTTCTATTTTTAGAACATTGAGCTAACAATCCCACTGCCGTAGGATTAGATGTTGTTAATTCACTACATATATTTTCTGTCATATATTTAATTGTACGAGTTACAAAAAAAGAAATTTATTTTAAAATATGTTTTGAATTAATTTTTTTATTCTATTAAAAAGACAGCAAAGAAACCCATCACAATTCCGTTGATATATAAAACTCGACAGATTTACGACAAACCTGGCGGTAAAACGTGTCAGAAAAAATGCTACAAGTCAAAACATTGGCAATATATAAATATCAAAAGTAATATATTTAAATCAAATCATTTAAGAAGTGTTCAACCTATGGCTTTTAAACTCTTTGAACCTTAAATAATTGATCTATATATGTTTAGAGTGGTCAACTATAATGTTCAAGGGGTCAACTTTGAGGTCAACAACAATGTGTCAAATTTTACATATTTTTTTTATATTTCTCAAATGTTCAATATAATTTTGATTATAAAACGATTTTGAAATGCAACTAACCTTGTTTTTCTGTGACTCTTTGTTCCGATTTATTATATTTAAATCAATGTTACCCCTAGCGTGCCATGATGTTAACTTTACAATGAAATAAAAAACAGTATGCATGCTAAACTAATATTTGTTTTTTTAGCAAGATCAGTGTTAGTGCACATACGAAAGTTATATACAATTTATATTATTTAGTATACATTTTTGATAATAATAAAGATGTCAAACCGCATGTTGTGAAGTATACAATTTGTTAACTTGAATCGTTTAGAAATTGTTTATTGTAATATACGGATAATAAAAAACTTTTTTTCTTATACATGACATGTTTTTTAAAGAATTAGCTTAATGAACCAATTATTAAATATCACCCACAATGTTTTTCCTTTTATACAATTAAATTTCTTTTGATAAAAAAATTGCATTAATTAATTCCATTTAGAAACATACTTTATAGTTCATAAGTTCAATGAAACGTCTATGTGAATTCTTTTTATGTTTCATTGTTTGTGGATAATTAAATTAACATGCGTATTAATTAAAATATATAATTCAATTCTTATGAATAAATACTGAATAATCATTTTTTATACCTATGCATATATTCACACGTAATATATATATATACCTGAATATAAAAATATTATAAACAGCGTCTTTATTATATGTTAAATATTCCATTCGTTCAAATATTTAAATAATTAACTGTTATTCTAATTAATGGTTTGTTTATGTTGAAACTAATAAGATTATCCAGAAAATAAAGAAATAAAGAGATTTGTTTATTTTGTTCGGAGAATTTAATGTAGAAAATTGTATTACGTCTGCTTAATTTATATCCTATAAAGGGTGGCTCAGAAGTTGCGCACCATCTAGAGATTTATACGAAACCTTATATTATTATTTTTTCCCACTTTATTTAATTATAACAAGTACAAATAATAAAAATGGGCCTCAGTAAATGTTCTGAGATAATAAATCTAAATATATAAAATAATAAAATCTTACGTACGTAGTAATCCCCTATAAATGTAACAATACAAACATGTATGAACAATATGAAATGCATGAAACAAAGTCCAAAAAGCTATGTGTGGCCAGCGTAAAAAGGCTTATTTTAACTGTAAAAAGGGGAAGAATGCATGATACTTATTTGCTATCAGTGCCTAAAAATTAAAGTAGGTTTTCGAATTGTTCAACATTAAGGTCAATGCACTTTTGTACAGGTTTTCTAATGGATGATCCAACACGGTTAAGCATGTTGGCACTGATATTGACACACTCAAATCGGATTCTCTTGTAAAGTTCGTCCATATTTTTTGGACGTTGGCAATACACAATGGACTTCAGATGTTCCCACAAAACAAAATCAAGAGGTGTTAAATCAGGTGTGCGAGGTGTCCATTTGATCACATCGCTTCAATCAATCCATTTATCTTTGAATTCGTGATTCAGAAAATCGCGTACAATGGTTGAAAATGGTATAATGCTCTATCTTGTCGAAACCATGAGTTTAAGGCTTCCGCCAGTGGAAGGTCTTCTAGAATAGCCACCAGAATGTCTGAAACATTTCAAGACATGTTTCTCCAGACACATTTAAATCAAATAAATATGGTTTTAGTATACGTTTCTCCCATATTGCCGCCACACCATTATTTTTGGATCATTTTGGACATGAGTAGCCATGAACATCCAATGTGGGTTTTCAATGGACCAGTAGCGCGAATTGTGTCGGTTCACATAACCACTCAATTGGAATATCACCTCGTCCATATAAATAATATGTTTATAAAAGTTTTGATTATGCTGTTGGAACCACACGCAAAATTCTAAATGTCGGTCAGTGTCATCTCCATGCAGCTCTTGAGTTAAGGAAACCTTGCACAGATGAAATTTATTCTCGTGCTGTATTCGCAGGATGCTGCTCATGCAGACTTTACTTTCGAGTGACAACCTTCTTGTCAACTAAAGATGAGCCAAAACTGCTGCTGAAGTTCCTTCACCGATCGAACTTCTTCGTCTTCCTGGACGTCGATTGTCGTAGACACTTTCATTTTCTTTAAAACATTTAATTAACCTCCCCACAGTCCTTCCTACAGTGGACTGATTAATTGGAAGTCTATCTGGGAGGTGATGTTGGTTAAATTCTTCTGTGACCTGCGACCAGTGATCTGCGACAGATCTGTTGAAAGAAACGTCAAGTCCAAACATGAAAAATAATTACGCTCTTTCTTCTTGTGTTAATTTTTCACCCATCACATTATTGTACGTACACGTAAAGACTATTTTTAGATCTAGATTTCGCACGATAACCTTATAATAGCAGATTTTTTTATATATCCCTATAGTGCGCGACTTCCTGACAAACACAAAAATCAAATTTAATTTATAAAGAAATTCTAACTAAGATTACAAGAAAAGTTCATGGATAGTCGCATTTTAAAAATATTACCATTAGGTTTCCTGGAATTTTTTAAAAGATAAATCGTACATGTTGCTTGTCAGTTCGTGTGATATTTTTGTTTTTTCAAAGAAAGACATATTTTTCTAATGCCTCCGTACCGAATATGGCCAATTAGGCATATCGATAACGACGGCGGTCTGTAGGTATGTAGTTCTGTAGATGTTGCAGAAACATGTTCTTGCAAGAAACAACTTATTTAGATTATATATTAACTTTTTTTTATTTCCAAAAACATGCTTCACTTAATAGCCTTTATTAGGTTGTACGATTGGCAAACATTTTCGAAAAATGCGGATTGTATAAAGTGATTTTTCACAATATTTTAAATGGCTAGAACATCAACAGACCTGAAACAATACTTTAACGTAGTAAAGAATGCGATACGCTTTTTATTTTCATATTAGTTATTTTGACTCCAAATATGGTACTAACGTTTTTTTCAGCTATAAGTATTGCTAAATAAATATATACCTAAAGGGTAAAATGTATGGCGGACCAAAGGGTTCAGTGTGGAAATCTCTAAGATTTACAATGTAAACGAGGTCTGAAAGGTTTACCTCGAGGTCTGCAAGGTCCACTGATCCACTGGTCCAAGGTCCACTGGTAGACCAAAGGGTTCATTGTGCAGAAATCTCTAAGATGTTTGCAAAATTTACCTCGTTTCTCGAGGTCTGCAAGGTATACCTCGTTTAAATTGTAATTCTTAGAGATTTAGAAGGTAAACCTTGCAGACCTTGATACCTCGTTTAAATTGTACATCTTAGAGATTTCCACACTGAACCCTTTGGTTCACCATAAAAATGTGCGTTGAAGGGCAACAATGCTCGTAGTTTTTGGCATATACTTTCAGAATTCATGAAGTGTGGTAGTACCAGTAAAATTACAAAACTAAATACGTTCTTGATTGCACTATTATACTAAAAATAAAACGAGAGGCAGTTAGCGCAACCTTCTCAGAGGAATAAGCGGTTTTCCGTAATCATTGAAGTTATACATCGATTATATATTTACTTTCCAAAAAATTATTGACAAAATAATCGAGTAACACGCATATATGTTTAAGTGTTCTTAAAGTATAATTGCTAAACATCATTAGAACATATAGTGCATCATAATAGTACAATAATGTCTTTAAGAGCATTCTTTTAAAAATGTGACAGTTATCTAGATACCTAGTGGAACTAGTACTGAGTACTGACTACGTAGTCACTGGTGTTCGACAAGGCCAGAACATCCTGTCAACACCTTTGTTCTTGATAGCAGTTGATCATGAAATGTAAAAATCGAAACCGACCTTTCGATTTGGATTTTGTTAATGAAATAGCTATTATGTTAGCAGAAATTTGACCACGAATCTTGAGGAAATTACTGTAATGTTGGATTCATAATTAGCAGTGAGATGACAACAATGATATAAATGGCCCACCAATGAGCTGTACCGATCAATATAGATCAACAACCAGCCGAAGACATAGATCATTTCATTTACCATAATTATGCTTCTTCTTGTTATAGCAAGACTGGGAATTTGTATAGCTATATACAACTGACAAAAAGTTATAGTCAAAAATTATATATCAATATTATCAACTTCAACAATCAACACCACTATGAAAGCATTGTTCTGCGAATTTCTATATAAGTAATTAAACATGGAGTAATATAGCTAAACTATTCTTGAAAGTGTTATGTATTCTGCCAAAGGGTCACTTATCGTGATCACATTACAATAAAGAATATTATGACAAAAATCGATTCATTAAAGGTGGAGAACATATCGTCTTGCCTTTGCATATTATACGAATGCCAGAACATCGATATATTATGACAACTACTATTGTATGCCATGGGAACCAGACAGACTGGTAGAGCTAAAAAAACCAAAACAATTGGTGGAGCATATTCATATAGGATCTATGTATAAGATAGTGCATGAGTGATGGAACAGCAAATGGAAGTTTCAGTCCGATGTTCCAACCGTACATTCAAATATCAAAAAAGTACGCACACAATAAATCAGGTTTATATCTATGGTGGCCGAGAGGAGGTGCCAAAATATGACTACATGTTGTTATCAACAATTTATTGCTTTTTTGGTAAAGAAACAACTTCTTTGCTATACAATACATTGTAATAGTTGTTTACTAAAGAAATAATGTAAAAATATAGTAGATTGAAATGTCATCTGACAATTTTGTCCTATAAGAATATTTTCCTTATTCAAAAAGATATCATTAAAATATTTCCCGTTTTTTTTAGGAAAGTTAAATGTATTCAGCCTGAATTATACATTATGTGATCGCATGACACTCAGTCAGAAAACATCTGCAAATTTTGAATGAGGGATCAGTTTGGTTATATAAATTTATTGTTTTCATGTCTAGCTTTTATTTTAACATCACGATCAAATCACTTAATAATACTTGAACAAAATTACATTTAGGGCTTTCTAAATATACTAATTAGAATTGTTAGAGAACTCTATAAATCTATTATACTTATTGTGCTTTATGATACATATACCATTATAATAATGTGTTATGTTTTGTTATTATGTGTAGAGGAATATTAATATATTTTTACATGATAAATAAATTTTCTCTATATTTATATATTGTGTTTACAAAAATAAAGTACATATATAGGCTACAATATCCGTAGAAAATGTATATTCATTTACAACATAATTTTAGGTTTTTATGTATGTAATCAAAATATTATATACCAAAATGATTAAAATTCACTATATTTTTGTATAATATATAACATTTCACAGTTCTTGAGTCTTTAGGGTTTACCATGGTGAACCATGCAACCTTCCACCCACTTCCGATCACATATCATCCAATTGCTAAAAAACGAAACGAAAACCAGTGAATAAAATTGTTTTGAGGTCATTTTAGCATTAGAGTTTTGTTTGTCTCTCGTTAGATCACATGATTAATCCCTAAACAATTGTTTTTCCGTTTTATTTATAAAGTTAGATTTCATAATATTAATATCAACTATATTATAAATTTGCTTAGTAAAGAAAAAATAATTATTAATAAATGTTGTGTCTGGACCTGTCTAAACAACCAATGACTCACACATATTTAATCATTACAATTCTGTACAATTACATGAAAATATTCCTAATTGAACATTAGTGGCATCTTTTTATTATATAAGTCATATAATTTTTGATATTTACAAAAAGACGTAAACAAATGTAGGTACAATTATGACATCAGAACTACAAGCCCCACCACTCTAGCAATTTTACCCTCAAATAAAAAGAACATATTGCTAAACTTATTCTACAAAAAGGAAGGGCGTGATTCGATTTAACATGTTATGAATATCATGCCACCATAAAATAACATTCGCTTGTATATATACATATATATAAATATGATGTTTGAAGTATTTAAAACCTAAAATGTTTAAGTAACTCGTGATTAAATTTTAAATTTGTGGGAGAAAAATCGTAATAGAAATTTAGTAAAAAGTTCGTGATAAAGGTTGAAATAATTAAAACAATTGTTTATAAATACTATAAAAAAGAATTGTGTTAAAATATTGTTAAAGATCTTTGGAAAAGATGTCCCGCTTAAATTTTTTGTTTTCTTAATTTTAATGACCTTACAGTATAACCGAATTTTCATAATTTATCTTAAAAAATTTCAATCCTTTATGGTCAAGTAAACAAATATACTTTCTACGTTTGTTATTAATTACAAAGGTATAGCTATAGCTACACTCGCTATTTCTAAAATGAACTAATAAATAAAAAAATATTAATAAACATAAACAAAATAAATGAAGTAATTATGCAGATATTACTATCACTGTCAAATAATTATTTATATGTTGTGTCATTAATCACTGTAGTAATATAAACTGTTCAGAGTAGCAATCTTATTAATATTTTAGTGATAATCATAAGTTATTTTTTATAGTTTTTTTTAGAAAATCTCATATGAATGTGTGCAAAAAGATAATCCATTTGATCCTTATTCATGTAGGTAAAATGCCACAAATGGAAAGACTTTTTAAAAAAATCCATAGATTCACCTGTAACCACACTAAATATGCAAAAAGTGTTGAAGTTTGTTGAAAACATTTACATAGTCAAATTACCAAATTTTCTTATTTATAATCGAACTTTGGTTAATAATCTATCAGGTGCGTAGGACAGGTCTGTTAAATTAGGCAATTGCATCGTCTATAATTTCATGTTGCACAACTTTGAAAAAAATATTTTCAAAGAGAAAACAATAATGGATAGAAATGGATATACCTTTAAAAAACTTTATAGATGCCTACATTGAAACGAAAGTTTTATTAAGCGATTTTGTAATATTTTCAAAGTTCAGTATAACAGAACCTAAACATATGAATAACAATACGCATGTACTAAATGTTCAACATGAAATTGTCAACCAGTAGAATATTCAGTACAATTACAGTGGATAAGTTACAGTTTCTACAATTACAGTGGAACAGTTACAGTATCTAAGTGAAGTCAAATTGTTAGGGGTGGCTATATACTTACACCTACACGTTTATGGATGACCGAGCCGTCATATTATGTTTAGTACCTAGTATAGAATAGGGGCGAAATAATCTTTGAGAGGGTTCCAGACCCTCTAGACCCTTTTTGGTCATAAATCAATCTTTCACCCTTTTTTGTCGAACAAAACAATTTACCGAACAAACCAAGATTAATTAACCTATCTTATCTCGAATGGAAAAAGCCCCATTAGTATCGAAATTGGAACTAGATATGCATTTCAACCTGATTGCGTAGATGATCATTTTAGACGAATTTGGAGAATTTTAGAGTAGTATGGAAAGCGTATATCTAGGCCACCCCCCTCCCGAAACCGAAACACACCCGCGAAACCAATACACCCCCTACCCCCCAAAGACATCATCCAATTTTCATAATATTACGTTGCAACGCGCTAGATTTGAACTACCACAGTGTGCACATCAACCATTCCTACCATCCTGTCAGTAGTCAGTTGGATTTTTTTAATGTGTCTTCAGATATGTTTGCAAGTCAAGTCCCCTCTTCTTCTACTCCACAGCCCGGACAGCTGTGTCAATTATCAGTGTCTCATCAGTCTAGCACACCTCCAACAACCGCAGTTTCTACGGTATATATGAACCGATCATTCACTTCTCATCTTAGAGAATATTTACACGGTCAAAGTGAGTCACAAGCTTCAGCCTTTCATGTCATCACTGCCTCCCTCTGTAAGTAGTCAATATTTACCCTGTAATTTGAACGCTGGGTCTGATACACAGCTTTCCACGCAGGCTCATTTAGATCGTCAACAATTTTGGAATCGCAACCAGTCATTTTCCCCTCAACATCGCAAGTGTGTAGCCTAGCAGCAGCCACCATTCGTCCACCTTCACTTGTCCTCACTGACTCGCAGGTAGCCAGCACATCGCTTCCCTGCCAACCTTCACATGTCTCTAACTCACACGTCGTGTCTATATCTTCACCCGTTGCTGCCAATTTTACTACCTTAAACATATTTGAAACGTATAACACAAATGAATGCTTAATACGAAAATATTGTTTGGAAATCATATCATTGTTAATTGGGGGGACGTGTGATGAATTTCATAACTTTTCTCGATGAATGCAAAATAGCTTTTTACTCACTGTCTTTGTTATAAAAATGTTTTATAAATAGTAATATAATGTAAAATATAAAAATGACTAAATAATGGCGAAAACATGTTTTTAACCAGACACTTACTCAATGTGTTTATTATTTAGTAGATGGTCTATACATTTTCCTTCTGATTCACAAATATGCCCCGTCGTAAAGACATAATCTATTCTTTGGGCCAAAATGCAGACAGAATCTTAATAACAAATATGTTATTGAAATAACTTCTTGTTTTTAATTATTCTTTAGATGTCATTTTTGCAGTGGATTCGAATCATTAAAAAATTATTAAAATATTCCTAATCATATTTTGCACAATGTACCTCCATCCTAAAAATTCCTATATACTCACTTACTGTCGTTAATTCATATTAATGTAGTTTAAGTTTTTACTGATTTCAGGCGTCACTTGACTACATAATTAGTCTTATTTTTTTGTATTTTAGATTTGGCTTAGACAAAACTTGACATTCCAAATAAAGAACATAAAATAAGGCTTAAATATAAACATCTACAATATTAATAAAACATATGCATAACATCATCGCATAACATCACTATCTATTGTGAAAAAAATAACATCAGAAATATCTTCACACCACGGGTTTCTTAAAGTTTTTTTTACAAAATTTCAAAATAAGTAGTTCAGGAAGAGTCGATTCTAGCACACAAATTGACTTTTTGAACTTTGAACTTTTACCTTTGACCTTTTAACCTTTTGACCGTTAACAATATTTTTTTGAAATAAGATTTTCATACTCTAAGTCAAACATTAAAATTTTTACCCCTCCCATTTAAAAAAAAAAGATTTTCGGACTTAACGTGAAAAACTAAAATTGTGACCCAAACCCATTTTAAAATAATACAATTTTAGGACTTTACATCTAAAACTTATATTTTTTAATTTTGACACCACTTTTAAACAATATGACTTTCGGACTTAACTTCAAAAATAAAAAGTGGACCCTCCTATTTAAAAAAATATAATTTTCGACTCTACGTTGTCAAAAATTTTAATTTAAAACTGTAGAAATTTAAAACCTTATTTTCTTATCAGAAAAAGTATAAATAGAGATTCTTTCGCAGCTAAAAATAATTTTACTACCGTCTCTTGAGGCTCTAGTGGAACACGAGGCGGAATGATCTTTGTTAACAAACATCATGAAAGACAGAATATACCCAACTAGTTAACAGAAGAACGTGTGGAGTTCCTATATATAGACGCAAACAATTTATACGAAAATTCTATCACAGTCATTGCCCCATTCACAATTTAAATGGATGACTCAACCTGAAATAGATGAGTAGGACCTCACAACTGCTGATTTAAACGGTGATATTGGATACATGTGTGAAGTTGACTTGGAATATCCGCCACATATTCAGGATATAAGTGAGAATCTGCCATTTGCACCTGAAAAAGAGGTTATCTTATCCAGCTGGCTAACTTCATTTTATGAATTCGTAGAACAAAAAACTTGTCTTTAAAACGGAAAAATGGACTCAAGTATAAGAGTACAAGGAAACCCCTGCTCACCTATAATAAAAAAAAAAAAACATTTGTCACGTAAGGATGCTTCAATTCCTTCTAAATTAAAGAATGGTGCTAACAAAAATACACAGAGTGATATAATTTCATCAGGAATCATTTTCCCGAAATTGTATGCAATATAACAGTAAACGCAGACATGAGGCAAGAACAAGTTTGACAAAGACTACTACAAACTGAAAAATAACTCCCTGTTTGGCATGACACTAGAAAATCCTCGGAAGAGAAAGAATTTCCGATTGACCAAATCAGAGGATCACGTAACAACGGTGGCCAGTCGAGCCTCATTTTTATTAACGACTATATTCAATCACGACCGATTCGGTATCCACTTGTGCAAAGAAGCTAGCTGCGATGATGGATACCAATTTACATCGGAATGGCAGTCTTGGAACTCTCGAAACTGATCATGTTTTTACTTAAATATGATAGTCCCGTAAGGTACTCAACGGAAACTTGGAGGTAAATTTGAGATATTGGCGGATGACACCAAATCATTTGAACGTGTATCCAACATAAATGTTGATCAAGTTCTATTTCCTTGGATGTTAAAAGATAGACTGCTAGACTCTTTAACTTTTCTAAAAGACCACACCGCCTCTCGAAGCCGATATACTGCAGTTTTGGGCTGCGTGAAAGACGAGTGCGCCAGCAATCTTAAAGAGGAATGGATATTTTTTTCGTAGAAAGGCCTATAGTCTTCTATCGCAAAATGGATCAGAACACAAAAGAGCAAAGGGTGTGCAATTGTATGTTGTCAAGAATATTCTAATTCATGATTACTACATGAAAGCGTTAACGATCAGGTGGAAGTGAATACCGATCAGACAAGATTTGCGCCTCACATATACAACATCACAAACCTACAATATAACAAATACAGTTTATCCTTCTTTGAAGATAAGACAAGTGGGATAGTGTAAATGAAAGCCTTCCATATGGCAACCACCAATTATCTGGCTTTTTTCCCTAATACGCTCCTCATAAATAGCTGCAAACAATCGCGCCTCAATTACCTTCATCACGTAAAACATAATATGTGACTTGTGCAATCGCGCCTCAATTATTGTCATCAACGTATGAAACGTAATCAGTTACTTGTACACTTTGTGTATATTCAATCTATTTCATTTTAAATGACAGACTTTCATCTTGTCGTTTAGTTATCCTTTCGGGCTATACTTACCTGATAAGATTATAATAATATCAAAAAAGGATAAAAGTCTATAAACAAACGAAACTGCTTGAATGTACATATCACATATTTGGATATAAAATGTTTGGATGTTTGACACACGTTTGGATATAAAAAGACTGGACGACTTCTTGATACATCAAGTTAAGACTTAAGTGAAGGCAAAGATAATCGAGCGGAATTTCCCGATCTTAACGTTACAAATCCTATTATTACACCTGAAATCAAGGATACATTGAAAGAAATGATTAATATATTATAAACATTTTAAAAAAGATACATGAGATATAAGATGACATCTTATATTATTGAAGAGATTGCATTCCTTTACAAATTGAATTATCTTTTGAGGGAAAGTTAAACTTTGCATGCGATTGAAAACAGAATTGGAGTTGCAAGTCATTTTTCAAACGTCACTGCCATGGCTTCTTTTTTACACGGACCTAATGCTACGTCTGAATCACTTTTAGGAAAATCAATTCGATAATCAAAAAACATACTCTACACTTCTCTCATTATATTAACATTTTATAATAAAGGATAGACGCTTCAAAATAGGAAATGCAATGTTAGTTGTTGGTCCTTCACAATGCTACAAAACATTGTTTGTTACAAATCTATTGAAAGTACATCGCTACCTATTCACAAAGCATATTACACACATTCACTGGTATTGTGAAATTCTACAACAAAATGTTTTGAAACAACTCAAGTCGGAGATTTCGGGAATGAAAATTAGCATGCATCAAGGGTTACCTGATAATTTCAACAAGATTAAAAGTGAAATGTGACTATACTGATGATCTTATAAGTAAATCAATGTCTTCTCAAGTGGTTACTATTTTTTTTTAAATTCATCATGGCAACTGTTTCCTCATTAATAATACTCATAACCTATTTGTTAAATGACGCGATAGTAGCACTGGTTCGCTTAGCACGCATTATTTGATTCTCTTCAATAATCTTCGAGATGTTACACAAATAGGATTCTTGAGTTGACAGACGAATAACAAGTTTTTGCAGACGGCTTTTTATGATCCTATCCACTTTTGGATTGTTATCAAAGTACACGACATGAAATTAGAATACGAATTCTACCACACGAAGTCCCATAATATGCATATATGACAGAAGAGCGTGCATCTTAGGTTATAAACAAACGAATGGAACAGGAAAACATCAATTGTTCGAAATAATGACTACGTAACGAGAGAATAAATTTGGATACCAACTTGTGACTGCAGGACTATTCTTTATATTACTTGGACTGCTTATTTATTCATAAACAATGCTTGCCTTGCATCTCAATTCAACATGACTACATTATTGGCTAAAAGATTATACACATAACATAAAACAAATGTTTTGTAAAAAAACCAAGGTGCAAAATGGAGTCAGGCTTTCTCAGTGGCAATTTTCTCCGCTACAGACATTTTCAAAAGCTAATCCAAAGTTAAAGAAAGCTATTGTGAAGAATGCTGATCCTGATTTTATCCAGGCACTGTTGGATATCACAATCAACCTACTAAATGGTAAATTACCAAATATCCCTAGAACACTACACGAAAATCTTATTAAACGTATGCACATGATTGTATGACTCCATAAAAAAGAAGCAATAAAAAAGTTCAATCTGCTCTCAATTAAAAAGGAGGATTCCTGCCACTACTTCCACTTCTAAGGTCTATAAAACCCTTTGCTGCAACAATCCTTGCACCCATTGCTGTCTCTGCTATATGTTTATCTTTTTTTTGGGAAATAATGACTAGTACATTAGCATATTCACTGTTGATTTTGATGACTAAAGAAGAATACTCTTGTTTAAATAATATATCCAAACCTTCAATATCAATTCAATCACACTTGAGACCAGATTGTTGAACGGCTCAATTTATTGAAGAAAAACGCAAGATTGAGCTAAAGAAATAATAAAGAAAAGGAGAGCAGTACACTGAGTGACTACATCAGTCAGATTTCGTCCAATTTTACCAAGACATCAATTTTAAAGGCGATTTCACTTTCTTCATAAAAAATTCAAACTTTGTCATGGTCACCGAATGGAGAGATTATTGATGCTGGACATACTATCGCTGGTTCAAACTTGTATGATTTACTTCGTTATTCTACAAATTATACGCGGGTAAATGTATATATTCCTGTTAGATGGAGTGAATTCAGGGTTATTTTTAAAAAGCTTAATGTTGTCAAGACAGCACCATGTAATGCAACTTCAAAAGAACTCGGGATCGTCTCTAGAAAACGACGTGAAAGTGTTTATTACCGTCATACTCCACCACCACCTCGTCAACTATGCATCACACCTCCTGGAAGTAACCGTTCTGGAGCTATATCAAGGAAGTTGGACTGAAGGGTGAAGTGTATTTAACTTTGTACAATTAAAACGAATTACTATAAAGTGACACATTGATTCTTCTCTCTCTCTTGAAGATAATACTTATTAAGTTGAGATGTTTCTAAGAGTATCAATAATTGCTTGATCAATTAAATGTAAGTTAGATCTTATATATTGTACATAGTACTGCTATTATACGGAAAATGAAAAAATTCATCTTTGTTGTTACTCACTAGAAACCGACGAAGTTGATTCTGTAATCCTCAAAGTCTCTATTTACTGCACTAATGCCTGCTGCCAAACAAACTCTCTCGGCTAAAAACCGGAAACCACTAGAACGCCTTTATTACGATGCGCAATCGACATGCTCTTATGGAAACGTCAATACACTAACTGCTGCATTAAATTGTCACAAGAACCAAGAAAGCAAATAGTTACAGAGTTAATTCACATACACCCTTCACAGAAGAGCCTTACAAAAATTCCCGAAAAGAAGATAATATATGACATGAGGGATGGACATGCAACATCAAAATGATCTGGTATACAAATGTATACCAAATATAAATAAAAATATAAACAAATGTAGGTGCAACCTTATGCTGGAGAAAAAAATGATTGTGGATATATGTTGACATTGATTGATTTATGTTTACGCTATGTACGTGCTGAGCCATTGAAGAGTAAATCAGCTCACAACATGGGTAAAAGTACTAAAGAAAATATGTTCAACGAGTAAAAGGATTCCAAAATATTTACAAACTGTTGCAAGAAAAGAGTTTGAAAATAAACCTGTACGTGAATACCTCAATTCTATTGGAGAGGAACAATTTAGTATTGCAAGTCCATTGAAAGCAGCAGTGGCTGAGCGTTTTAATCGCACATTGAAGGAGCGTATGAGGCGTATGTTCACTAAACAGGGTTCCTATAATTGTTTGGATATTTTTCAGAAACGTTTTCACTCTAATAATAACTCTCCACATCCAAGTCTGAAAAATAGACTTCCTAGTGAGGTAACCAAAGAAAATGTAACATATGTATGGCTACAAATGAATGGTGGAAAAAGAAGTAGATTAAGAAACCTGCATTTAAAGTTAGTGATCGGGGTAAAGTTTCCAAAGCAAAACATATATTTGATAAAGAATACCGACCAAAAAGGACAGAACAAAAATAAATGTTCATCAGAAATGAATACCAAGTTTTCACCAGTTAAGTATGAGCTACGTGATCATAAAAAAAATTATTCGATGATTGTTTTACAAACAGGAACTTTAGTTAGTTATAAACAAAAGACAATTCGTATGGCGAATTGAGAAGGTTATTCGTACACGTGGTAAAAGAAACAACCGAGAAGCACTGGTCAACTGAAAAAGATATAAAGACCCAGAGTGGATACCTCATAAAAACATACTCGATGGAACGAAATAAATACAGTTTTTCGTTCTACTATGAAGTAACGTGGACAAGGATGGAACAGTAGTAAAATATCGCACATACATTGAAAACTCCATCACTTTGAATGAATATGGAGACTGGGAAGTTGGACTTGTGGAATTGCAATTCGTAAACGTTGTTAAAACAATTACTGGCAACGAGTGTGTGGCTTTATATAGAAACAAGAAGAAGCTTGTTGTAAACAAAATTGGCAAGACAACTACCGACTGGCAGGGTGGCTGTCCAACAGGAACTGTACATTATTTTAACGTAACATGGAAATATTTTGTATGTGACGTTGCAAATTATACAAAGAAAGTTGTTGAATCTGAGCGATTTAGTGAATTCATAATCCTGCTTCATTATAATGGTCATTTTCACCTAAAACATAAGAAGAAAAACGACAAAATTTCTAGTCAGATCACTGAGTGCAAATCTTGCCTGGTTGCTGGGATTTCACAAGCGACTTTATGTCCTTCAAGAAGTCCTTCTTTGATTTGAAAAGCAGCGTCTCATTTTGCAGCCATAGGTAAGATACATGATATAGTGATTATATTCGATGAACAAGGATCAATAATATGTGCTCCGCTACAACGACCGGCTAGTGGAAGTATACAACTTGGTGCTGAAAGAGGAAAGGCAATTGACAAATGAAAGAGGAAAAATGAAAAATGAAAAAATTGACAATGGAATACACAAGTGACCCGCTTATGGAGAAACCTTCACACGAAATACAATGTATGAAAACGGATCAATACAACAATGTTATGTCGCTCTTAAATGAACTAAATTAACAACGATTTTGTAAAGCTGAATTTTTCAAGGATAAAATCAAATTTTCACCAGATGATGTTGGAAGCAATTGGAGACGATGATGAAACAAAGGATGTTGAAGTACTAGTATTCAATGAACGATTCTAATCTATTCTTGGATTTACAAAGACATACATTGCATTACATAGATGTGAGAAAATTCAACTCAAGGGAAAATATCCTCCAAGCTATCAACGAAGTATCTATACAATCTATGTATATTGCAATTTATGTGATATTGCACAATATTGCAAAATACTTCATTGATCCTGCTTTACAAGTTGACCAAGGCAATGAGCAAGTTGACTTAGGTAAATGTAAAGCTTACCATAAAAGACATTTCTATTTTATTTTAAGTTAGTTGCAACTAATTATTTATTTTTATTGTTTTAACTGAAGAAGAAGTATACAACATGGATGTTGCAGGCCAACAGAGAAGAAGAGAAATAACAGCTTTATTCTGATTATATTATTTGCAATGATCATTATTAGTTAACACAAAAATACAAAAAAAAACTAGCCTATAGATATCATAAAATAAATATTAATACAATCAAGTTAATTTTTGTATTTATATTTATCGCATATAGAAGAAAATAATTATTATAAAATTATTATAAATTATTATATAATTAAAATTATAATTAATAATATGAATAATAATATATTAATAATATTTAATAGAATAATAATTATAATTATTATTATAATATAATATAATAATAATTATAATATAATAATTAAAAATAATATTAATTAAATATTATAATAATTAAAATAATCATAAATATATATATTTAAAACAAGTTTACTTTTCTGTGATGTATTTCCTTGGTTTTCTGTAAAAATATAATGTAGGTAGCCTATAGCTCTAAATTCAGTAAAATAATATATTTCAGCTTACCTTTGTCTGAATTTTATGATATTCCAACATTGACACACCTATTAGTGGGCCGTATTTAATGCCTCTGCCCATGTGATGTTTGTATGCCGATCTAAACTTTAGGCTGCTAAGGCCTTCTTTTTATTTTCCTTATCAGCTGGCTTCATTGACTTTTCTAGCAAAACTCTGTTGCTTTCCAAAAGCTTCACAAATAATAGATTTTCTGCTGTATCATTGTCAACACTCTCAACTAATTCATAATCATCTGACAAGTCTTCCCATTCTACTATAAAGATTCCATCCTGTAACATCTATCTCCTACATAGTGATTATAATTTCAATGGATTCTATACGGCTTAATAATTAAAATGCGAATCGAAAATTAAAACCGAAATGATAAATTTGAGCTTTTGTTTGACATGTACGCATATAAGAATTCATATAATATTTTATTTTTGTGAAAAACAAAAATATGTGTCTCGTGTATTTTTGAGATCTATCTCACTTTTATACATATTATGAATCTGAGATAGGTAATGCTTAAATCTCATACATCTATCTCAGTCTCGTTGAAAGGAATCTCATAATTTTATGAATATAAATACGAGATGCGTCTCACATTTCAATGCAAGTAGTGGTGATCGATAAAAACGAGCTGAGTAGTTACTGTAAACTCAGGTTAGTCGAGTCACGACTCTACTCGGTGTTGATTGGCTGACATTAGCAGCAGCTGCCAATAAATTCGAAGCGATTCATAACGTTCCGTTTGCATGCCGACAACTGATTTGTGTCAGCCGTTTTGTCTATTTGTCCAATTCCCGTTTTGTCATTCATTTGGCTGAGCTATCAGGTAGTGTCCAGATTTGATACAGTTAATTTGTCAAATGACGTGTTTTTATGTCTTAGGCGTGCTCATTAGCAGTGGCGCAGATAGGGGGGGTTTCCAGGGTATCCGGAAACCCAGCGCTTTCGGGGCGCCTTTTTCAGGTATACTTAATAGTGCCTTTTCGGGCGCCTTCAATAGATAATTAATTTGAAAAAAATAAATATTAATTTATACTAACAGGCACACACACCTTGCAACTCCGCCGAGGGAGTTTGCCTAATTTGTCTAACAATTTTACACAAACACTGAGAAAGCCTGCGTCAGCTGAACTGAACTAACACTCAAGCAACACACAATAGACAAACTTTAATTAACCTATTCTATTTATAGCAGTGTGTCTGTCTATCGCTTATAATAAGCAGCAATCGAATAAGTTATTGGATTAACTTTGTTGCACATCGATTATTTAATTGGCAGCGCTGTGACACGAATAGCAAAATAGAAAGGAATAGTATACTATATAACAGTCAAGTCAGTGTGCTGCAGTCTTGCTTAGCTGCTATTGTCTACACACATTTAATTCCATCATTCACCATGTCCACAAATTTGAAGCGGAAAGCATCAGGATATGATAATGTGAAGAAAAAACTGCAAAAGACAAGCAGAAAGGAAAATCAATCAATTAAGTCGTTTTTTGGTCCCTCTTCGCAAGCTAATCTATTGACATTGGCTTCAACATCGTGTAAAGACTCAAATATTGCTTTACTTCTGGCCACCAACATTACACCTGCTGTTCCACTTATGCTTCCACCATCAATGTCTGGCCATTCATCTACTTCAACTGTGTCATGTTCTGATGTTGAGAAGGTATTCACAATATCTGGTGATATAACTGGTGATCCTGACATTACACCTGCTGTTCCACTTATGCTTCCACCATCAACGTCTGGCCATTCATCTACTTCAACTGTGTCATGTTCTGATGTTGAGAAGGTATTCACAATATCTGGTGATAATCCTGATATTGGAGAGGTCTACAAGCAGATCAATAGGTGGAAGCTGAGTGAGGATGAAAAGCAGGTTGTGCTGCAAAAGGTAAGAGCGCCCGATAGACAATATAAATTTCCCACAAAAGTAGAATATTGCAAGAATAGATCCTTCCAATGGCATTACTTGGAGGATGAGAAATGGTTATCTTACAGTATGCAGCTTGATTCAGTATTTTGTGTCCCAAGCCTACTGTTTTCCAATGTGGAAAGTAATACTTCTAAAATGTTTGTTAAACCATATAATAATTGGACACAGTTCCCTTCCGCAATTCATGAGCATAAATTAAAGGCATCGCATCAACAATCACTTCAGGAATGTACTACTCGAGCTCAGATAGCAGCTAATAAGTTGTCCACGGTGACTGCACTATTTGACAGTGAGAGAGCCACTCGTCTCAAGAGGAATAGGTTAATTCTGCGTCATGTAGTCGAGACTGTCATCTTTTGCGGCCGCCAAACCTTGGCTCTTCGGGGTCACCGAGACAGTAATCAGGCAATGTTGGATCATTCATCAAACATCGGCAACTTCAAAGCTCTTCTACAGTACCGTGCATCCGTTGATCCACAGCTAGCTACTCATCTTGCAAGTGCAAACATTGAAAAGCATAAACGAACGCAATACACCTCATGGAGCATCCAGAATGAAATTATCGATCTATGTAGGCAGCACATCACAAAGCACATCATTAACAAATTCCGTGGTACACCATTTACTGTTATCGCAGATGAGGTGACAGACACTTCCAATAAGGAACAATTATCACTATGCGTGCATTACTTTGATTCAACTAAAGAGGATATTTGTGAAGACTTTCTTCTTTTTATTAAATGTGTTGACGGAGTGACTGGTGAGGCACTCGCTAATTATATTTTGACGGCACTTGAAGAAAATGATTTAGATTTGAATTTGCTCGTTGGCCAGTGCTACGACAGAGCTAGTTCCATGGCTGGCAAATGCAAGGGTGCTGCTGCAATTATATCTTCCAGATATCCTGCTGCAATATATACACATTGCGCTGCACATCGC
>JAUZND010049033.1:0-19794 GCA_034780555.1 Coelogynopora nodosa | reverse complement strand
TTTGTAGCATATCTGCAAATTTTCGAGCATTTTGAATCCCTTTAAAACATTTCTGTACATTTACGCATATAATGCAGCAGCATACCCTTAAAGCTCCTCGAAGTGTGGATATAATATTAAATGGTTTTAAATATTTAAAAAAGGAGAAAGAAATATGCATCTCAGGTTTTTCAACAATAAATTCTTTAAAAAGAGCGTGTGTTGTATTCAACATAATCCTTCGTTCTGCTTCTTCGATTGTTCCGTCTGTTTTCTTATTTTTGATGATGTTTCTTTTCCCCACATTAGTAATCTGACTTCCTCTATATATTCACCACATATTAACAATGTTTCTTGATTCCAAGCTAATTTTTAGAACGCGTTCAATGGAATTAGTCTAAAAATTACCGGCCATTATTTCATTCCTCTTTTCTGATAAAATACACGCCAATGCTGTATTTCTTATCTTTAATTTTTGTGCCAGAATAGAGTGATTCAGATTACTAACACGTGTTTCAAATAAAGCATGTACAAGAGTTGTCCTAATTTCCATAACTTTTCTGGATCTTTTTGAATTTAAGGCCTCTAGAAAGTCAGCAGCATCTTCTATTGCTGCGACGCACAAATTCTTAAATTCTTCATCATCTTTATTTAAGAATCCGTCATAGCTCAATTTTGCTTGTGTCTTTTTTAGTGGACTTAAATTAACCAGATTTTTTATCAAAACCGCTTTTGCATCGACTTTTTGAAGATGTGAGTAGGATGCAATTTTAGTTTCTATCTGTTTTCTTTGTCTATGAGCAAATACTCGCACTTTTGAAGAACTTGAGTTATCTAAATTATAAATTATAATGTAAAACTTTTAATTACCTAGATTATCAGAATATATTTTTTTAGACTCTCTCATAACACTCATTCTGATTCGCGCCTTTTCCTTTTGTATTTTTCTTTTTTCCTCTGGCATGTTTTTTCTCCATTCGGCAGAATTCTTTTTTTTCCGATTTCTTTGATTGTAATTATCCATGTTATAAAATTGAACAGAAATTTCAAAAAAACACTTCAAATAAATATGAAAATTACAAAGTTCAAATTAAATGTTTTTCATGAATTTGGAATTATAAATATGCCTAACAACCGTTTTAAATTTATTTTTAACGGACACGAACACGCTATAAATGTAAATTTTGACAAAGTTATAGAAGATGCAAATATTTCTTATTTACATATCATACGCAGAATTTAAATACGGTTTTAATAATGTATTTATGATACTAATATCTTTGTTACTTTTAATTTTAAACGTTTATTTAGTAAATTACACACTGGACACGAACATTTTTTTACAATTTTCAATCATTGATTATTAATATTTTTACAGTCCACGACACCTACATGAGGGATGAAATTATAAACTTAAATAATGAGTTAATTTAAAATAAAAAATATGTACAGATAACAGAACAGTTAATTATAACCTGCGCAAATAATTAAAATAGGAATAGACGGTTGTTAATTATGACCAATTAAAACAAGTTTATTCACAATAAATTTAATAAAGTTTAATCATATTCAATTGAATCGTCTCTAGGGTAATAAATAATAATAAAAATTATTATAATAAATTAATATAAATTTGTATAAAAAATTACGTGTCTGCCTCTGAATTTGTATCATATTCTATTTCTTCATCTTCTTCGTTCATGTCTCTCGCTAATTGATTAATTAGAGCAGACTGGTCCAACGCACATTATTAGTCGGAGCAAAATAAAGTTTATTACTTATTGTAATAAATTTGCACACATGAAAAACTCATTACGCATGCATTTTAAAGTTGAGATAAAACACGTTGAATATAAAAAAATTTATTTTACAAATAAATATAAAATTTATATCAAAGTTTTGATTGAAAACGTGAAAAGTTAATAGGAATTTATTTATTTTACATATTAATAAATTTACAAGTTATCGATAATTTTTTCAATGAACTTGCAGTCGCTAATTCTTAGTACACCTGCTAAAGACTCTTGTGAAAGATTACTCCTTCTCTCGTTTTTTGTATATTTCATCTTCGAAAATATACTCTCACATGCATATGTGGTGGCAAAGAATGATTCAACCCACAGTGCATTTTTATAAATATGTGGGTATTCATCTTTTGGCATAAAAATGAGATAACGAAGAACAATAAAATTTATCCTTCAATTCAGAATCAACCTTAAGATCAATGAGTTCAATTTGAAATGAAAATGGAATTTCATCTTCATTTATTGAAAATGGAGTGGCAAACAGATCCACATATATTTTCATTCTATTGAAATCTTCAAATCTTCTATCAAATTCAATCAGGAGTGACTTTAATTTTTCTACATATCGAGCACAGTCAGGCTCAATGCATTCTCCTAAATTAGGGAAATGTCCAAATTCTCCTAACATCAACTGCCTTGACCACAATCTTATTTTAGTTTTAAAAGATGCTATTCTATTAGTGAGTCTATTGATCGTGCATTCTCCTTGCAGACTCCTGTTCAATATGTTAAGATTGGAGCAGATATCCGTCATGAATGATAGGTCATTGTGCCATTCCATATCACTTAAACACTCAAAAATTTCCCCATTATTTCTTGTGAAAACTAATATTTCAGATTTTAACATTATAAATCTTCCTAGCATGTTTCCTCTGCTCAACCATCGGGCATTTGTAAAATATTTCACGTCCCCATAATTTGAGTCGATAATATTTAAAAATTTTTGAATTTGCTCGAATAAAATTAACAATTTTAATAACTTTAGATGTGACTTCTGGCATTTCCATTGCTTGTGCACACAAATGCTCTTGGTGAATACCACAGTGGTAGGAGACAACAGTAGTATTTCCAATTAAACATGCTTCTTTCTTTAATTGCTTCACCGCACCTGTGTTACATCCAACCATTACGGGGGCTCCATCGGTGGTAATTCCACTTAATTTTGAGAGATTCATATTTAATGAAGAAAGGCAATCTTTTACTGCTTTGAAAACATCATCTGCGCGAGTGTGTGTCAATGGGATCATGTCTAGCAGGAATGTCTTCATATTAAAGTTCGAGTCAACCCCTTTAATGAATATACTCAATTGTGACATGTCCGAGATATCATTACTTTCATCAAAGGCCAATGAATAATAAACGCATGAATCTAAAACCATTTAAAAATAAAAAAATTTTAATAAATATACCCAAGAATAATTGATTTTCGTTTTTAATAGACTCAGATATTATCTTTACGTTTCTAGAAATAGTTTGATGTGACAAAGGCACATTATTCAAAATTTTTCTAGTTGAGTCCTTTAAATCCAGCTCTCCTATGTGTCCAATTATCTCATTAATATACTCTCCATCTCTAAAAGGCTTCATGCGACCAGCAATTGTGGCCGTTATCTGATAAGTCAATTTTTTAACTCCCTTTGAAATGTAACTTTTCAGGTTGTACTCTTCAAACAATTCATCAAAATCTTCCACATTTTCGGTGTGAAATCGCTGATAATGTCTTTTTACATTTGACAATCTCTTTGACATCGTTTTTTTACACAATAAACAAAAAATATTTGTTAATCCAGATTCCACGCCAAAATAGGTTTTATAAGTTATGGACATTTTAAATTAAAATTTAATCAAACTTTTAAAATGAAAAATGATAATTTTCAAAAATAAACATACAATTTTAATATTTACAGTTTTAGTATAAATTTATTTTAAAATTTAAAATTTGTAAATAAAAACACTCTGTCGCATCCGGAGTTTGATTGTCAATTTTCAAATTTGCTCCGTGAGTAGTCGGAGCAGACTAATTTATTTGAAAATTGTGTACAATTGAATTATAAATAAAAATATACACTGAAATTTGAGATATTAGTAATATCATATTACTCAGACAACAGGAATATTAACAATGTTTTTATCACAAATTTACTGGGGAATGAAAATTTATATAAATTTAAAATTTCTTGGCTTATATTTTGCTCTTACAAATGGAGCAAGTGCAGTGTAAAAATATATTTATCATTGAGCAGTCGGAGCAAATTGAGTACTGTGTTGGACCAGTATGAATTAGAGCATCAGTCTTTTTTATACACCCTTTCACTTTTTCAGCTGTTACGTTGTCGAATGCTGTTTTAAGACGATCTAGCAATATTCTAAAATTTGTAGCAGTTGAGTACTGTCTTCCTACTTCTCCTTTGAAAATTATAATTAATATATATTTATAATTTTATTAATAAAATTATAAATATATAATATACCTTTTGTAATTGCCCAAATTAATTCTATTGGGTTAAGGTCACTATGGTAAGGTGGTGAAAACACAACCTCATGCCCTTCTTTTTCAGCCATGGTGCAAATAACTGGCTTAATATTATCCTTGATGAATTTATCCACATTATACCACAGCGTAGTTTTTAAATCTCCAGCACTGTGAGGTATTGCATACTTAATGCAATAGTCTATGAAGACACTTTTTTTGTGGGACATTTTAGGTACATCATCTGGCAGATTTTTATGATATTTGGCATTGTCCATTACTATCAGACAATTGTGAATCTCTTTACTCTTCAAACACTCCAGCAATTTTTTCATCCATTTTTGAAAGTAGGTATTATTAAACATTCCATGATAATCTTTCTTTTTCCCTCCCTCGAATATATCTATCGTATCTGATAGTAGCTCACAGTCTTCATCTAAATCATCACCCTCACTTATTATTGCCGCAACAAAACAATACCTTTGGCCCTTAAACCTCTGAGTTGGTTCCGCATATGAGTTATCAAGTGGATCGTATAATGAATCATCATGTCTGGAATAGTTTACATGTATGTATGACTCATCCATGTAAACTACACGTTTGCTTGTTGTTGTAATTTTTAAAACGTATTGATCTCTCAAGTACTTTATCCTTTCTTGTAATGTTATTGAGTGTTTTCCTTTACGGTGACCTCTCTTGTACCCATTGTTCTTCAAGAATCGTTGCACTTTTCTTAGTTCAGTCGAGTAGTTGTTTACGTTTGTTATGTAGTTTTTTTCAGTGAGTAAAGTCAATATATCTTTCGCTATTGTTCTTACTTTTTTTAATCTCCTTTCTCTTAGATATCCTCTTATTTCACCTACTACATTCATTTTAGATATGTCACTAGATATGTCAGGTCTAGTCCATTTACCAGCCATTTTTATTTGATCATCTTCTCTTCTTTTTATATATTCGTTCCAAGTTGTTGAGCATGTGTCTTTGCTGTGATTGAGTAATTTAGCGGTTCGTTCATTTGGGTCTAATAATTTGGGTTTGCGACCTTTGCACGATTTACTCTTTATTTGTAAGTTTTCTAATCTGATATTAGCCTGAACAAAAATGATATCAAGTTTTTCTTCCTTCGTTAGACAATAGTTTCTATTTTTTTTGGCAAAAATTATTGCTTCATTGTAAATTTCAATATTTTCCATTTTCGAAATATAATTTAAATGTAAAAAAACTTTTTTAAATGTCAATGGAAACAATAATTTAAAAAGAAATTTGTAAAATTATTTATAAAATTAAAATTTACGTCTACGACGCACATTTTTGAAAATAAATTTATTTGTGCTCATCATTTTCAGCAAATGATGACTTAAATTTCTATATAAATATTAACATTTTAAACTAATTTACGTATTTTTTTATATCCCTCATGTAGGTGTCGCGGACTGTTAATTAACAAATCTGATAATTTTTTTGGTGTATGTATTTGTACACCATTAATCTATTGATTAAAATTGAAAAGCCAATAAACATATATCATTAAATGTCATTAATTTATATTTGAAACTATTGAAACTCGCTATGTAACAAAACACTCCATTTTTTGTTTCAACTCAAAAGCTGTGACCTTATATTACTTTTAATATATTACTCAACTCTGATCTCGACTAGTAAAACTATTTTTTATGCCTAAAAAAATATTATTTATTATTTTTTCATGTAATAATGAATTTATTTATAGCTTATAAGCTATAATTTTTAACTAATAATTATTTAGATTGCACTAGTTCTAACCTTGTTATCATAAAACGGCATTTGCGAGTGCATACCAATATGAAACATGTAGCTTGTCCCAATTGTGGTATCATGTATGCTAGTTACCAGAGATTAGAAGGACACGTTACTGTAAAAACTGAAGGTTTTTTTATAAAAAATATTTATTAACTTCATCTGGCTACCTAGAAAAAGACCGTGTCCCATGTACTTTATGTGAATGTGATTTCTCGTGCAACTACAATCTCAAAATCCATATTCTTTATAAACACACAGACATTAAAAGTTTTTCATGTAATCAGTGTACCTATTCGTGCAAAGTAAAAAAGGATTTAAATTCCCACAAAACAAGAATACATATGAATGTTTTTTTCCAGTGTAGTATGGACGATTGTTTTTATTCCGTGAAGGATGCATCTAGGTTGGAGAAGCATGTATTGGAAGAACATTTAGTAAGTGATAAGTTATGACTGATAACGTTGTAATATTTATTTAACAGTTATTTAGGGATTACCCGGACAAATGTACATGTGTCATGTGTGTCCGAAAGGTTTTAAAAAATCTGAAACTTTAAAATTGCACTTAAACGACCATTATCTTAAACCTTCCAAGGCCGATAAATACAAGTAAATTTTAATAATCTAGAGTTAGTATAGAGTTTTAAACTTGTATTTATTTTTCAGATACATTTTGCACGATGATGGGAATTATCGAGTCGATCCAGACAGCTATATTCAATAATTTTTATTTAAAATTTGTAAATTTTGTCCATTTGTTGTTAAATGTTGTTTAATCTAGTATATAAAATTCTAGTCCATTTATAAATCACCTTATAATCATCTTTTTTATAATCAAAAGTAGTTCACTATTTATAATTTGCACTAGATCGTTACAACCTTTTAAAAAAAACATAGTTATTAACTAATTTGCAATTATCTTGCTAATAATATTTTATAACCAAAATGAAATATGTTATTGAGGGAGGTAAGGTGCAACTATCCCACCTATCACATTCTTTAACCATATTCTTTAAAATTAGTGAATTTTTAATTTTAAAACTGTAAAATGTATCTAGCCATTAGCATAATTAATCATTGATTAAGGTTAAAACAAAAAATTCGTAATAAATAGCAATATATTTGTTTAAAACGAGTATTTAATAAAATATATACGTATTTTTTAAAAACTTTTCCCTGGTAGGCGTTAAAAATTGCACACCCCTATTATACACAGTTAAATAGACCCCAGGGATTTGTATTTAAAAAAAGTCTTGTATGAATTAGAAGGGTAAATTTCTTAATTAATTAATTATGCTCGGTATGGTAAAAATAATTTATTCTATAAATTTTTATTATTATTGCATTTACAATTATTTTCAGTTCCATCTTAGTAAGATAATCTTAGCGTGATAAAATTACTTCTATTAGCATGTAACTAACTAACAGATCTGCAGATTTTGAAATATAAATTGAACATGAACGTTTAAAATTCGATTTGAACCTGTTAATTTAATTTAATTAAATTTTTTAAAATAAATAGGTCCCATATTTTAAAATATAAAATATAATTGTAAAATTCTTTGTTGGTTTAAGATTAGTACGATTAATTAATCAATCAACCTATATGTATTATACATTATTAGTGTCGTGTTAAATGAACTTGTTGTACAATATATTAATTACATTGTTAAAATTGAGTACAATTGTGTTTTGTAGTAATCGATTGTCATTGCAATTAAACATCGACCCGAGCACGCTGAACGTGATTCTTTATTGATAGATAAATTTGATTCTTTAATCGTATGCGAAGCTAATTTTTAAAAGTGGCCAAATTTAGTCAGCTTAATGATTAACATAATCTAATATAATCTAATCCAAGCATAAAGTTGATCTTGTAAATAAAGTATAAAGTTACTTTTTAATAACGTGATTATGAATGGTTTGAATCATCATGAATGAGATGTAAATTTGTATTAGCTGGACAAGAATATAATATTATTGATACTCTGAGGAAATTTTATGTTTTGAGACTTTTTTTAAAGATATAGTCACTAAAGTACTTTACAATGCAGACCGGATGTGGACCGTTAGAATTGAGTTATTAATAACATTTATAAATACTTTTAATAATTTTAATAATTGTAATGTCTTTAAATTATAATAATTAAATTTCTAGGCACGGATGTGTCGTTGACTGGTTGTAAATCGGAATGGGACGGATTTATTTGTTGGAAGAGTGAAGCTATGGCATCTGTTGTTTCAGAGTCGTGTCCTCCTTATTTAAATGCTCCAATAAAAGGTTGATTAATCCAATTGATTACGTTTTTTTTTAAAAAAACAACTTAGCTCAAGCACACAGACTTTGTAATAAAACGGGTGACTGGATGTCTCCCATATATTCTAATTTAACCACAGCTAATTATAAACAATGTTTCGATTCTGAATACGTGTTAGATAAGGTGAGTTTTTGTTTATAAAAATTTATTTTTATAATTTTGAATTTTTATTATAGACCCATTTATTCATAATCAAGTGCATTTTAATTGTTGGGTTGATACTTTCGTCCTTAACTTTGCTAGTTTCCATTCTTTTGATTATTTACCACCGACAATATAAAATAAAAAGGACATTGGTTCACCTCAACCTTTTTTCAGCGCTCCTCTTGCGCTGTATAATATACTTTATCCACATTATTTACCAAAAAAGCATCAAAGATTCGCTTTTTGAAAATGAATTTTTTTGTAAAACTGTTACCTTTTTACTTACTTATAGTGTCATGACGTGCTACTTTCTTTTATGTACTGAATCCGTTTATTTGACGTTTAATTTGTACATTATGACGATAGAGAAGAGCACTTTGGTGCGAAGATGCATCATTTATTCAGCGTGGGGGATACCTCTAATGTGGACCACCACGTGGGCTATTTTGAAATACAATTTTGAAAATGTTTTGTAAGTTTATTAATTATCAATTATGATTTTCAATTTAGTTGTTGGACTTTCCCCGTCAACTTGTACATTTACTATGTTATATATGGGCCAGTTATGATGTCCATAATTGTAATGATTATTAATAATATTACATCAAATGTGTTTAAAATTGAAAATGTTTGAATAAAAAGTATAAATTTTACGAAATTAATAACCAAATGTGTTTAAAATTGAAAATGTTTTAATAAAAAGTATAAATTTCATGAAATATAATAATATTTTTTTTTAATTTTACAAATAGCTAACAATTATTCTGGGACTCAACATTATGCGCATTTGTTTTATAAAAGAATGTTTCAGCAACCCTTACTACTTTAAAAACTACAATCTGACGTAATTTTATAAACTTTTATAATTTCTATTTTGTCATCATGGACAATGATGGTCATGCATTTTCATTATTTTTCATCAAAAATTTCATAAAATTTATGATAAATCCATTTAGAAGTTCAATGAAGAGGTTTTTCGTCTCTATACCTTTGTTTGGTATGCACTATATAGTATTTATATGGGTGCTCCCATCCAACGAAAACAAGCTTTTACAATATTTAAAACTTTATTTTGATTCAATATTTACCTCACTTCAGGTTGATTATAATATTATTTATTATAATATCATCTTTAAATATATAGATTTTATATATTATAGAACATTATTATAATTTCTTTCAATTTTATTTTATTTTTTATATTAGGGGGTTGTATTACCCGTTATTTTGTATTACATGAATAAAAATTCCATAAAATCGGTAAAGCAGTCCATCTCTCGTGTCAAATCATCGAGATCATTTAGATCTAGCAAGTCTCATAAAAGTCACAAAAAAAAAAGTTCACATGTTAAATCTGAAACTGTTGAATTGCAAATTTCTCAGAGCAGTGGAGTACAATAGAAAATTTATTAATGAAGTATAATACTACACTCATTTTTCAATAAATTTTAACATTTTTCATAAATTCTAATCATTTTTTATAAATTTTTTATAATCAGATTTATAAATTTAAAAAAAGATATTTCATCATAGTCACAATCTTTTAAATTATAATATCTCCTGTCAACAACAAAAACTGTCTTATATACATGGATCACTTGCACACTGATTACACAGGATTACCCCAATTATAATAATTCCAAAATATAATATATAATAATATAGATATTATAAATCTATAGATGTAAATAATAATTGCAAATTATTTACTATTATAATAAATACATACACTCGACCCGTTGTAAATTGGAGCATATGATAAATTCCACCTTGACCAATATAAAAACTGTTACAATGATGAATGACGTTCATTGGGCAATGCAAAAAATGATCATTTATAATCAATTGTAAATAAATGTTGTTATTTATTACAGTAACTTTCTTATTTATAACAAGTTGTTTATTTATTTATAAATAAATTAAAATGTATTTACGCTTTTTCACGTTTGTCATTTGTGTCGTCGTCATCTCTTTTTCACTAGTTGCAAATAAAAAAGAAATAAAATCTGTTTATGTGAAAGTCGTTGATGTATATCAAATCAACGTGTTGGATCCAATCATTTTGACCATTATGATACCTTATATGAACAAGATAATTATAATGGATTTATTAAGGCAAGGCATTGCTAAAGGAGGTGATAATGAGGAAAATACTGGAGGTGAAAAAGTTGGTCAAAATGTAATTAAATTAAATTTAAATTAATTATTAAAAATTTATAACTTATAAATAAATAAATTTATTTATTATTTAAATAATTTATTATATTGATTAAAATTAGGTTACTTTATTTTACACAGACTCTAAGTTTTCAGCATCCATCTACGTGAAATCTGTTGTGGTTAACGACGCTTACAAGAGAATTTTTGTAAGAACAACTTATACAGTGTATAATATACACCATGTTCACTATATTTCGCCAAATTTCAAGAAAATCGTACAGTCGACCTCTTAGATTATTTTTAAAATTTCCAATTAATTAAAAAGTTTGAAAAACTAAATTTTCATTATAATATCGTTCACTATATATTGTGTTAAAATTTTGTTATGTCTATATAATGTGATATATTTATAATTAATAAACGAGTATTATTATGTAGAATATTTTTTTCTTTTCTATTTCTCAATTTTATGATTTTTATCAGCAATTAAAATTTGTATGAATCAATTCAAAATAGAAGGGTTTGGAACACTGCTAAAAATTTTAAATTTTAACATATACACATTGAATGTGAATAATTTGCCAAAGATTTTATTTTTTCGTTGGTGAAATGATAATTAGTGCTTAAAATTAAACTAAATAGTTTATTATATTATCAGTTCAAAAAAGTTTTCTTACCTTTGAAGTGCCATAATTTATTAACCAGATCATTTTTTTCATTAATATTTTCAAAATATATTGATACGTACATGTTCTACCAATATTCCAAATTTGAAACAAATCCAAAGACTGAGTGTATGCCGTTGGCGAAATATTGTGAACTTGGTGTATGTGAACTTATATTATAAGTCTTTATTTTTTATTTTTATTTTTAATTATAATTATAAATTGCTATAGAGTGGTACTTTCATAAATAATGGCAACATTTACCTACTGGAACAAGTAAAAAAGGAAAATCTACAAGACCCCGAAAAGAATCACAAGATAACGTTAATATACAAGTCATATCCGAGTAGATCGAGAACATTATGGGCTAAATATTTTAGAAATAGTACTTAAAATAATTAATAGTTTATTAACTTATTAATACTTTATTATTAAGCATTATCTAATATATAAAATTCTAGTATAATATATTAATTAATAATTTTCATGGTTTATAATTTAATTTTAATATTTAGCAACTCTAGAATCCAATAATAAAAACCTCAAAATGGGCGTAACACATCGCAAACATTTAATAAATGAGCTTGAAGCGCAATCCATTAATTATAAAAAGCGACAGGTTGACAAGATTGTGTATCAGGTTGAAATGATGTTTGTAGTCGACTACAGTTTATACACAATGTAATTTAACTTTTAAATTTATATTAATTTTGTATTAGCTTTCATAACAAGGGATTTAACGATGAAAAAATTAAAACAATCATGACAAGCTTGTTCAGCCAAGTAAGCAAATGAATTATTATTATTATTTATTATTATTATTATTATTATTATTAATTGATATTAATCAATATTAGATTGCTTTGGCGTTTAATCCTCCATCTTATGATGGAGACAATGATATTTTAATTTACCTCAGTTTAAAGAGAATCATTATTCAAAAAGTTATTTTTTTATTTTAATTTTATTAATTTATTTAATTTTTTAGTTTATTAATTTATAAATATAAATATTTACTTTTATTTTTATTTTTGTAATAAGGTACCGGGAAACACGGCTTATAGGGAGCAATATAGAATTTCTCAAATTGAACCCGAAATAAAGAAATTCATTATTGAAAATGATTATGATTGGGATAGGATAGATCACGTTATGTTTTGGACAGCGTAATCTTTTATGTGTCTTAAAATTATAACTTTCTTACAAAATGATATTTTTAGCATTGATATCTACAACGAAAACAAGCGTCTTGTAGCAGGTAGTTTTGAAATTTAAAAATTAGAAATATAAGTTATATTATATAACATATAAGAAGACCATTAAGTATTATAAATACCATTTATAAATAATATTTTTTAGGATATTCCCCTACCGGAGGTATTTGTAAACACAGTCAAGGATTTTCAATTGTTGAGTATGAAAATTCACATTCTTGGATCAGTGGTGCCCATGAATTGGCGCACAAGTAATTTTTTTTAATTTTTTAACATTTTTTTAATTTTCGTATATATATAATGATAATTAATTCGTGATTAAATCATATATAATTATAATTAGTCTTGGAGCAACACACGACGGAGATAGCAACGAATGCAGCGAGAACGACATGCACATAATGGCGGCTCAAAGAATAGTGAAACACCATTACCAATTCAAAAACACCTTTTCATTTTCATCGTGTACCATGCGTCAGATTTCGACTGTCTTGAGAAGAAATGCAGACAAGTATGAATAATTATTATAATTATTATTTAGTTCCCAAAACATTATTTTTTATTATTTTTTTTTTTCTATTTTTCTATTTTTCTATTTTTTAAAATCAAGTTTTCCTAGAATGTGTTTGAGAGACGTAAACTGTGATGATATCTTTAGCATTAATGTACCGAACGTTGTACCCATTGATCGAGATGCTAATTGCGCATTTTACTATGACGAGAGTTATGTTGCATGTAAATCCAACGTGTCCCCTTATACTGTAACAGGAGATAGCGCTTGTTTCAAGTTGTATTGCAGGGAAAGTGATACCAAAATGTGTAAATATACTTATATGAAACCAGTCTTGGACGGAACCATCTGCGATATAAATAGTAACAAAGTAATATTAACATATTTATAAAATTTAACTTACAGTCATCGCCATGATTACCTATAAGCATTATCAAATTTAAATATTTCTGAGTATGTAAATATTTTTATTAAATTCACATCTAGTTGTAAAAATATACCTGATAACAACACAATATTGCCCATCTATATAAATTTGTTAATAAAAAGATCAAAATGCAAATTAAAAATAAATTTAATATGGAGTATAGGGTGTGTAGAAAAGCACTTTTTTGTTTGGTTGATGAGTACAGCCAGGGAAATGTTCAGCTAGCCCCAAATAACCACCATGCAAAAAAGTTTTAAGATTTGACAACTTTTCGAGGAGTCAGAGTTCAATTGAAAATAAATAAACTCCTAAATTTTTTCTGTGGTAACCAATCTTGGTATCCACTATTAGAATTGATTAAATATATTAACTGTAATGGACATACGAAAAAGATTTGGAGAAATCGAACCACAACATCCCTTTCTAGAGCTTTAAATATGTTGACAAGTGAAATCTAAAACCTAACTTTTTAAATATGACCAGTAAATTAAAAAACTTTAGCGGATTGTTTTAGTTGTGTATTTTTTATACAGAAATGATGTTTATATAACTTGTACGCTCATTGCAAAATATAGTAAAATTTCGATTATTTGGCCGAAAAATGAGCTAATAGCTCATGTAAACTGTTAATAACTATTAATTAATGACATAATAACATAATAACTGTATATAAATATACAGTGCCGGCGTTAGGGCAACTCCACCAATTTTTTGAATTGGGCCCCGTAAAATGGGGGGGGGCTAAAAATAATTTTGCGAATTTAAAATTTATTGAAATTTAAGATTTGTGTGCCAAAAAAAATATAATTAAGTTAATTATTAACAGTAAAAGTTTTGTTATACTGGAGTTTTATATATATTTATGTAACTGCAATTTTTTTAGATTCTGCATAGGGCCCACAATTGTTAGCGCCGGCACTGAAAATATATAATATATTATTATTATTTGTTTTTATTTAAAACTTTTTAATAAATAAATAGTTATATTTTGTATAGTGGTGTATTCGAGGATTGTGTGTTAGCAGGGGGAACAATTTGAGTATCGTGTCTGCAAACTGCCGAGATAATGTTGTGTCAAAGAAAGTGCCAGCGGGTTAGATAAATTATTTTTTTTAAAATGTTTTATATATAAATATTTATAAAATTATATTATAAATTATAAATTATAATTTAGGTTGCTTTAATAATGACTCACGTATGGATAAAAAATGCGAATCTCTTGTTATAGAAAATCCACAGTCGTGTTTTTTACAGGAAAACAAGTGTTGTAAGAGTTGTCGTCAGAATGGAATGTACGAGGAAAATGGTGATTAAATTAAATTAATTTCATTTGTTTAAAATTTAAATGATATTAAATTTTGTTTTTATCATTTAGCATACATTTTTTAATTAGTAATGAATAGTTTCATAAAATTTATAAATTTATGTTATTTGAAATTCAAATTTTGAATATATATTTTTCATGTAGACTACATGAATGATGAATTGAAAAATCCAAAATGTGAAAATTGCACCGACAAACATGCCGATTGTGGACAATGGAAAGAGTTGAATTATTGTACAGAAAATTACACGTCTTATATGCATTCTGTATGTCCGAAATCGTGTTGTGTGTGTAATGTTGGTAATGTTTATTTTTTTACACAGAGTGATTGTTTTTTTTAATAATCATTTTTTTCAACAAACTAATTGCTTTTTTAAAATAGTCTTTTTTTTCCATAGTCTAATTGTTTTTTAAAATAATTATAATTATTTAGATGTATGTATGGATAAAGTAGCAACGTGTCCAAATTATAAAGAGCATTGTAACACTAGTGAGTTTGGTCATTACATGTATAAAAACTGCAGAAAAACGTGTGGATCATGCGACGATTGTAAGTCATTAACATTAACATTAAATTAAATTAAATTTTAAAATAATTATTTGACAGATTGTTATGAATCAAAAGACTCGACATTTGTCTTATTGGAAGTTGACAATAACAATAAAGCGAGCAACGTTACATACAATTGTCAAAAATTGAAAGAAAACAACTACTGCAGCGATAAAAAGTTTAGAAGTTATTGTTGCAAAACGTGTTTTAATCTTAAATAATAATAATAATAGTAATAATATAATAATAATAAAATTATTAATTAAAACTAAAATAAATTTTATATCAATTTGATAATGAACTAGTGACCGCCATCTGACAAACCCAACAGATTCATAATTCATATTATGGGCCTAGTGATCGCGATATATCGTGATCTAATATATCACTGATATACACTTTCCAAGGTTAACTTGTAAATATTAAAAGATAACCTATATAATTTATAACAGCTATGCTTTTATATTTTATATTTTAAACTGTTAAAATTTATTTAATATATAAAAATGTTTCTAGTATTGATATTTTCAATATTCTCATCATTATTCTCGGTAAACAAATGTGGTAATTTGACCATTATCGAACCCGTAACAGTTAAAATCTACCAACTGAAAACTACAAATATTATTCACCCCAAATTACTCCCCATTGTCATCAGTGTACTAAACGGAAAGTTTTATAAACTAGTATCTCTTAATTTGATAAGAAATGACATCAGTGTCAATCTACCTGTACGTTTTGATGGTATAGAGGTTCTTATGAATGAAAGGATTGAGGTTTTTTATTATGAATTTAAAATGAACTACTTTACTTCATTTATTTTTTTTACAAAAATATTTACACAATTTGCAGAACACACGATACTATATTGACGCCGAAAAGTTTGGAATATTTTATGTGACATGTTATCAGCATAAGGATGACTACATTCGTGAATATGTACTAATTTTTATTTTAATTGTATTTATTATTTAATATAATATTTTTATATAAGTCATTAATATATTAATAATATAGTATGGATCATTTCGACATAAAAACACTACTTATCAACTCGAGCCCTTAAAAAAGATTGATAAATTAGATTTTAATGCCACCCTTATTCGTCATCAAATGTATGTTGCGCTTGAGAACGAGAATGGAGATAATCGAGTTGGCAATGCAAGGAAACTGACTGATGACGATGCGAGTAATGCTCTAATAATGAGTAAGTGACTTTATTTTTTCGATAATCTAAATTTTGAAAGGATTAGACATTTTTAATAATTTTTTTCAAGATTCATGGTTATTTTTTTTTAAAATACAATCTTTTTTCTGATATTTAATTATTTTTTCCCAAAGATTCATCACTTATTTTTAAAATACGAGTTTTTTTCTGAGGTTTAATCATTTTTTTCAAAATACAAGTTTTTTTCCAAATGTTTACTTATTTTTTAAAGGCCATTATTATACACATGAAAAAATTACTCAACGAAAAAGGTCCTCTTTGGATTATCGACGTTTTATGAAACGAAACGATGATAATTTTTCTCGGTCCAAAAATTATTTTGTTGAATTGTTATTTGTGGTTGATCACAGCATATATGAAGAGTTTATTAATTATAAATAAATTATAATGAATAATTTTTTTTTAAAAATGTTTTAAAATATAGATACCTGACAAGAGAAACTGATATAAAAAAGGCGAGCGATAAAATAGTGATAGACATGATCAACGTGTTCAATGGAGTAATTATAATAATAATTATTATTAATCAGTACTAGTTATCATTATAAATTAAAACTTATAAAATTATGATTAATAATTACAATATTAATATTATTTAATATTTAGATGACACTCGCTTTCTCAAATATTGATTCGTCTAAATTTGGAATACAAATAAAACTTATTCTTAGAGCGATCGATATACACACGGTTAAAAATTTTACATTTACATTAAAAAAATCTATATTATTTTTTGATTATAAATTATAATCTTTATTTTAGAAAAAGAGTCAATCCGCGCATCTAACTCACGGATCGGCCATATTACTTCAAGGTAAATCTCCGAGATTGACGTTTATAGATATTGACAAGTCGCTGGAGTTGATAGGAGAATGGTCTACGAAGAATAATAGAACGTGGTACAGCCCAGATCATATAATGTTTTGGACCAAGTAATTTATAATTTTATTTTTTAATATAAATTATATAAATTTTAATAGTTATGATTTGTATAATAATCTACAAAAATCAAACAAGGTTGGAGGTAATTTTTTTTGCATTATTTTAAATTAACAACTTGGTATAATAAATTATATAATATAGGCTATTCATATTATCGTGGAATATGCAACCATAAACAGGGCGTCTCGATCACTGAGTTTTTCGGAGTACACTCTTGGAAGATTGGAGCTCACGAATTAGCACACAAGTAATTAGATTATATTATAATGATCATTATTATACTAATTAGCTTGGGAGCGGAACACGACGGAGTGGATAACGATTGTAGTTCTGCAGACATGTACATAATGACAGCCAACCGTACAATTACAAATAAGGAGGCTTATAAGAATACATTTTTGTTTTCAGAATGTTCTATTAAAGGGATGAAAAGGACGTTGAGTGGTCACGTTGACGAGTAATCGTTGTATTTATTATAATAATAATTAATTATAATTATAATTCATGTCTATTAAGTTAATAATAATATTATTCAATTCGTAATAGCTATCCCCGTATATGTGTGACAAATATCGTGTGCAATCACATGCCCCACGCAATAAAGGTAAAACTTCCTGGAGAAGACTTAACTTTGGACCAACAATGCAAACTATTATACGGTGAAAAAAGCGAAGCATGTCCTTCTCAACCGAAAGATGTATGTTATAGGATTTACTGTAGACATTTAGGGTCCAATACATGCCACTATAGTTCTGAAAAGCCAACATTGAATGGTTTACCGTGTGGCAATCATAAGGTAATAAATTCATTTGAATATTATTAGAATATATCAGGAATGGCAAATTTAATGTTTTAAAGTTTTTTTAAAAAAACTAAAATATGAATTACAGTGAGAATTAGGTTTTTTTAGGCTTTTTAATATATTTTGAAAAGTTTGAAAAGTTTGAAAATTACCGGAAACATTTATTGAACGATATTTAAAAACATTTGGCAACGTTTTACATTTAATCAATATAAATCATGCAAAGATAAATTCATTAAATTTATTTTATATGATAAATTTCGAAAATTTTAATTATTTTGTAAAAAACCTGAATTATTAAATTTAGTGGTGTTATATGGGTCAATGCTCCACTAGATCCAAAATAAACAAAAATGGTAAGCTTTTTAGAAAAATTTTAAAAATTAATTTATATATTAATCAAAAACAAATCACCTTAATTTCTTGTGAAAAATATTTTAGAACACAATTGTTTACCTTGGGATTATCCTACAAAAATTCCAAAAGGTAAAAATAAACAAAGACTTTATACCAAGTTCACTATATTTCGCCAAATTTCCAGAAAATCGTACAATCGACCTCTTCGATTTAGCTTGTTTTTTTTTAATTTCTCATTAAATGAAAAGTTAGAAAAGCTTAATTTTAATTATAATATATCGTTCATTACGTTTATTACGATTATTATTATGGACAATATTTTTTTCCAATGCTTTTATTTTTTCGTTGGTGAAATGATAATTATATTGACACATTCAGAGTTGTCAGATTCTAGCGCATTCGCGCGGTTGTCATAGTTTCCACGCAAACATTAAATTTATTTACAAACTCAATTTTAAATCACTACAATTTTTCTATAGATGGTTACTTAATTCACGCAAATTTATATTCCTTGCTTAAAATCAACATTTTGTCTGCGTGAAAAACGCAAATAAAGTTCGAATTTTCTGGCAACTCTTGACACATTTATGTTCAAAATTTGTTCAAAAAAGTTCATTGTCAATGGTTTTTTAAAAATTTTTCATAAACATCCACAAATACCATAGTTATGAATAAATAAAGATTTGTAACGACAAATAATTGTTCTTTCGTCTCATAACTTATGATAACATCATTACACCAGATTGAAATTTTCAGTATTTAAATGTGGCTGTTGTATCAGCATTGCAAAAACAATGCATTGTCTCAAAATTTTCTCTTTTCTTACCTTTCGAGTGCCATAATTTATTCAAAATATTTCCATATGTACATATCTTAAAAGTCGAAGATGGCTTTTTTAAAAACTAAAATTTTGAATGATGAGTCTTTATATGGGTAAAATCACACAAAATCGTTACACCAAAAAAACGTGGGTCTTCAAATCTCGTAAAAATTTTTATAATGAATCACATGATGCTAATTAAGAAGTATGTATAATTGTGCAGTGCAAAGTCAAAAAATAAAAAAGTTATAGAGGTTTACGTAAAATAGACAAAAAAGTAAAAAATTTTAAACATCAATT
>JAUZND010049022.1:0-19794 GCA_034780555.1 Coelogynopora nodosa | reverse complement strand
ACTCTCATGAACTTTCTTCCGGCTAGGGACAGAAGTCCATATCGTTATCCATATAACTACTGACTGTGTTTTATCTAACATGTTGCTATCTACATGTATATATGTTCTATATGTTTATATCTATTTTAAATGCATTTATTTTATATGCAATTGAAGTTGTAAAAGAAGACCTCAAAAAATTTTCGTCGCTCCGCTCGCTCGTGAGTGGTCCGAGATTAACTGCGTTTTTATTATTATATTGGGAGTGGCAGCACTGCAGTTAACATGTTTGTAGCATTTGCTAAATCTTATTTTTTGTTATAATATAAAAAAAACCTTCATTACTATTCCAGTTAGCAAACTGCAGTGTATTAGACAAAAACTTCAGACGCGTTAACGGGAAATGAAGATGATAAACTCTAACAGACTGAGATTAAGAGAAGTGGCAGCGACAATGAAATGATATTAGGGCAAGAATAAGATGGATTGACAAATAGAGAAAATAATTATTATTGTTGGAAACAATGACATCTCTTTAATGATCGATACAATTGGCACAATAGTTATTTTCTGTTGACAACAAATATTATTTATTTCCGTTACATTGTGGACTAACAAGACTTGTAGAATTTATCAACAAACTTTTTGTTGAATACTTTTCCTGTAGTAAAGGCAGGTAACTAATAATGGAGGTACTCTTTAAACAATTTTATCTATTTGCTAAGATACGAAGAGATAGAAGGAGAAGATATTCATTTGTGATGATCTAAAACATATTATGCTTATTTTTTTAAATTATGTCTGAAAATTAGCGTTATAATTAGATGTGAATTTAAATTTTGTTACGTAGATAAAGAAAATGGGACTTGGAAAGTCTCAGATATCGTTGTTAATTTATATCTGTATTGATATATATAATAATGACTAAACTTCAATCCTATTATAAATTATAGAACAATAATATTTTTGTAAACGAAATTATTATTATTGTAAACGAATTATTATTTCTCCTTTCTCTTTCTGGTCTTGTTTCAGTTTAGTCTATTACATAACCTGCTGTTCATCCACCTATAATACCGTTGTGAACTATAGACTTATAGTCAATACAATTTTCTTCCATTTAAAAAGTATTCACCGGGGTTATTTGTGTCATATGTGACCTATATACCCGTAATATTATGTGCAATAATCCTAAAGAATAATAATTGATTGATGAAATAATGCCTTAGATCTGCTTACGGCAGAGTTTCTTTCTCGTTCTTGATATACCGTTGTATTACAAAGCTTATGTTCCCGTAATAATGACTAGAATGCATTCTTAAGTAAAGCATACTCCCTGACCGCAACTAGTAATTAGCTTAATGGTTTTATAATGTTGTATACAAGCCAACCATATACTCACGTATAAAACAATTCTTTTAATTCGTTATCATATTTCAATTGCTGCTGACGTTGACAACTCAACTGCATCGTATTGCAGATAGAGGTAGATTAATAATGTTATATACAATGTAGAAGTATAGAGGCCCTTTGTTAATCAGTAATATTTTATAAAAGGGTGATGTAAATATTTACACCTTTAACAGTTACCAAAATAGTCAGTTTCAATTATGCATTTTAAGCACTTTAATGTAACCATGGCAAATATATAATTTATATAATTGAATTCATAGGCTGAGATATGCGGAGTTGAGCTGTATGTGGAAAGGGGACTAACTCATCTATGATACTACTAGACGTATTTATTTATACCTACTGTTGAAACCGGTCAAAATATCCTTTATGGTTTTCGCTATTTACTTTTATTTACTATGGCATATATTACTATCTAAAATAAATACCATTTTCGTGTGATGTTGGCAGTTTTCTGTTAATTGTTCAATTTGATATATTTTCTTAGAGATATTATTTTAAAAATTCTTTGAAATTAATTCATCCTCGTTGCACTATTTGTGCATTGCTGTCGTCATTGTTACGCATAGTAAGCGCACTTCTTGCATAACTAGAATATTTGGATGTGTAAACATAACATTTTCTCTAGTTTCAGTTTACATGGTCAAATCTCTTTTCTATTCATGGACTACCTCCATGTGGTACTACAATCTTTTCCATATATGTTTTGCTGTCTTTCTAGTGACATTCATTGATGACCAAGATTTATGAATAATCGGGTGGAAAATAACATTGTGGTTGATCAATAACACTGTGAATTTTGAACCAGACTTGAGAATAGAGAAAACGCATTGGATATTTCGTATCTGTGCCAAGATGTTAATAAAAATATAATTCTGTTATTTTTTATTCGATAATAAGCATAATCATAATGTGTTGTAACATGTTATGATATCAATATTTAATTAAGTATGCAACATACTAATTTTATACTAAATTTTACATTATTGGGCCAAATATTATCTTCACATAATATTGTAGGTTCTTAATTTAATTTATAGATACAAAATAATTTAACAGTATTCGAAGACTATCTCATTTTGTTATTTTTAAATTTCAAATGGTTATATTCAAGGGATTGGAGGTAATTGAGAATAACGATTTATGATGTATACATTCCGATATTCTATGAATCCCTGTTGTCAATGTACATTGATGTTATAATTATTGCCATGTTCTGTGTTCATTACTGTTGAAAGAATGTAATATACAGGGAAGGCATAGTTGCAGTTTTAGTCATTTGTGATCAATGTCTTCTTTATTATTTTATCTTATAATTATCTTTAAATAATGTACTTCATATAGCTTAATATAACGCTTTTAACTTTTAATGAGTAATTAAATAGCCGTCTTCTTAGTTGTATTTTATAGAGTAGATGATATAAGCAGGGTTCTCACCACTCAGGAAAACTTGAATTTTCCTAGGTTTTTATATTTTTGTTTTCCCGATCGGGAAAACTTCTAAAATCGTAGGTATTTCAAAATTGTTAAATTAAAATTATTTTTCCATCTAAAAATATCTAATTTTTTTATAACAATTATTTTATAATAATCATTTATTGTAATATGTATTTTTAGATCTTTTTTTCAAACAATTTTCTTCTAAAATTTATTCAACCTGGTTTGCAGTGTTATACAAGTCAATTGCCAAAGTGATGGAAGTGACAAGTATCAATGAGTTTTCTTAATATGTAGAAATTAATTTTTAAAAATATCTATATTTGAAAATGGACATTTATAGGCTAAGATAATATAAGCATATTTAAAATATACGGAATTTGATACCTTAAATAAGATGAGAACCCTGTATAAGAATAAGATGCTCTAGTACATGATCTGTAGGTAAGACATTTTTATGATTATTCTTGAATATGTTATTTTAGAAAATATATCATAATCTTACATACTGTACTGTACAGTTAATATGTTTATACTTTTTTTTTATATATCGGAATGGTTATTAAAAATATAATGTAAGGGTAAACTAAAAACTAAAGTTTCTATTTTCTGGCAATACATATTTAATAGTATAATATATAATGACAATTATCTGGTAGAATTATCTGGCTCCATTAATTTTGCAGAAAATAATATTTGTTCATTATAATAAATATTCTTAGGATTCATTTTACTTAATCACATTAAGATGCTTTCTCGTATATTGATTGACGCTTGAAATGTTCTCTTAGTGTTATCTTATATAACAAAGAATATATCCAAGAAGTTTGAAGTCACTATTTTTGATTTCATTATTGTGAATATAACGATTTCAGAATTAATTTTTAGGTTGTTGAACTTAATCTCATTAATATTCTCTCGTGTATTGATTTGTGTTCTCTTGGCTTAAATGTTCTCTTAACAGATTAGCGCACTGTGATCAGCGTTAAGTCGATCATTCTGTCGATGTCTATTTCTATTAATTGGCCACCTCTAAATTCAAGTTTTGTTCCATTGACGATTATTTTGTTTAATAGCCACCATAAATTAAGTGCTACTGACGGCTAGTGTGGGGGGGGGGGGGGGATAATCAGCCAATCAGTGTTGTTACTATATTCAATAATTACACAACAGGAATATTACAGAACATAATATGTTGTTGTTGTTTTCATAATAATATTATTATTATGAAAACAACAACAACATGTTTCAATAACAATTAAAGCAACGACTGTTTTCAATATAATATTATAGTATCAACGAACCTTTTGTTTATTTAATTGATCTACTATTGCCGCTCAGAAATAGGAAGCTATGTAATATTAATCTTGTTTATATATTATATAATTACCATATATATTCCAACTAAAGAATTTTCTTTGCTGTTATTCCTTTTATTTTATTCAACAGATAAATCCAACCTGTTTTTTTATTTTTGTTTATTATTATAAAGTATTTTGCAGAATCAAGGAATGAAATATTTAGTTCACCTTGTTTTTGTAACATTAACGTCTGCCTTGGAGACAGCGGCCAATGTATTGTTCTTTTTCTAATAAAACGAGTTTCTAGCAAATATACTTCCAACATATACTTCCAACGTGTAGCTATAACTAGGTATATACAATAGTTAACCCTTATTGCAATTTTTTAAATCTTTTTAGGTATTATAGGGGGGAAATAATCTGATGTTTATTTAATTATCATCATCAATAATATGACTGTAACTAAAGTAACTAGGCCTATTTATGATATACCACTACATCGATATTTGAAATATCAATTAGTAAGATTGGATGGCAGGAACAGCCAAGATGAACTATAACGGTGCAAAAATTATTTAAATATATAAAAAATTATATTAGATATTATAAGTTAGTGATTTAAGTTTACTATGTTGTAGTGGACGTAATTTTAGTAATTGTCATTGCATTTTAACTTTATAAGCTTAAATACTAAAAATATATATATAAAACTAAAAGTTTATTGGGCCGCCGCGGCCCAAAGTCGCCTAAATAGGGTTAAGGAATTTACATTTGTCTGTTATAATATATTGTTTTACTATATTACCTAGTGTTATGTACTTTTCACATGATCATAATATGATAATAATATATCATTCATTTGTTTTTGTGACGTAACCAAGCTGTCACTATTAAATAAATACAACTGTTTATTATGTAGAAAAGAAAACTATTATGCTTTGTACTATTTTTTTATTCAGTTTAATTATTCTCTTGATTCTGATCTTGTTGATCCCTCCTATTTGTCCTTTCTTAAAGCACTTCTTATCCTTTTTTTGTTCATTTCTATTTTATTATGAATATAATATTATCTCTTTTGACAGTACATTTCATGACATCCCCTTCGTGTCGTATATTTTTACTTCTTTGGTGCAGCATTTTCTTTTCATTTTAATTCTCCATACTGTTCAGTATGTTACTGTTTATATCATCTTCATCGCCCTCACACTCCTCCCCGATAGTCTCTTCTACGCGCCCGACAACTGCGACCACGTGGAGGAGATGCACACGAGCCTCGACACCAATCGAACCACCAGACCATCGGCAACACCAGCCGACGGTGGTGGGAAGGCACTCCGCAAGAAGTCTCTCAGCTCCTCGGTTGGACTGGAGGACCTCCTGTGCTGCTCTGATGTCGAGTGTATCGACGACTGTCTGCAAGTGTTCAGGAAGGGGGATGACTCCAGATCACACCTGCCCAGCAACCGCAGTAAAATGGTGAGCGTGGACCAAGGGACACCACTTGATCTTTGCACTCTTTGTGATTTATTTTTATATTATTGATTTCATGTGTTGAACTAGCAACTTTGAAGCTCTCTTTCTTTGTTCCTCCCCTCCTATACCTGTATATCTATATCCATCTCCCTGCAGTCTGTACGCTCTACAGCTCAGCAATATCCCCCCTCCTAGTTCTGCCAACTCTCTCCTATACTCACAAATCTCTCCCCCCCCCATCCAACCATCCAGGCCTTACGCGCCCCCCGCATTGATGACTCTTACGGATTCTCCAAGGCAAGTTACCTCAATCTGATGACCTCCAACACGCACACCTCCAGCCCCGTGTTCTACCTTCCCAACGATGACGAGGACAGCTTCTTCTTCAGGTGACATTCCGATTCTCAGACTTCGCTGCTCTCGCCTATTGTATTGTATACATTATATTATGTAGTAGTATTCCCGACCACGGTCATGGAAAAGTTATGGCATTTCAAGATTTTTCTAATAGTCAAGAAAAGTTATGGAATTATTTCGATCTATACATTTTTCTTTAACCTATTTCTTTCATTCAAATAGTTCATTACACTCTGTTCATATATAATTTACTGAAAAATACGTACGAAATGTGGTTTAATATTTTTGCTGTAAATTATATTTGAACATCGTGTAACGCCTACTATTATAATTTTATATACTACAGGTATCTGAGAAATAATTGTCTACATTAATATGAGCAGGCTACATCTTTTTGTGCGAAATGTTTAGTATAATTCAGAAATAAAAAAATTAAAAAACTTAATCAACAATAAACGCGCCGTTTTGATTATTATGAAGGATAGTTATACGTAGTTTAGTAAAAATTCTGTAAAACATATTGTTTTCTCCAAAAATCCATTTTTAATAGCTAATTATAATAACTGTTACTTTTATTATTCCGTTTCAATAACATTTTATTTTCCTATACTCTCTTGTTTTATAATTAATTTATTATTAGTTTAACAATTGATTGGTAGTCATTACATTCCTATAAGATCTCACTTTAAAAAATACAGAATAAATATATCCCTTTTATCAGTACAGCATTTGACACTGGAGTAGGAAGCTGCGAAATACATAATAATATACATAAATACATATTTATAATTTACTAAAAAATTATAATGTAGTTATTTCGCAATATAGTAGTATATTAGTATAATTCTAGGTCGTTTCTGCATGTATTCTGGAAACCTGAGTATTTCCACTTGTTCTGCGCGAATATTGGCAAAACCATAGGTAACATCGCTGCTAATTTTACTGTAATAGTTTAATTATAATCACTGTTTCGTAATGTGGTCCGTCTTCTTCTGGAATTGCCCATTAACAGCAACCCGGAGTTCCAGTCGTCCAACAACACTCCTCAGGGAGAGGGTAGAAGCGGGTCCCTCATGTCTCACAGATCACCCGAGTCCAGCCTAAGTCCCTGCTACATCGTGCCGGGGGCCAATGAGCGCTCCAGTATGTCCACTCCCTCCCCTCGAGGGGGGCAGCGGGGGGGCGAGTGGGACGCCAGCAGTCATTCCTGGGTCTTCTGCTCACAAGATGGTATGATTTGCTTAACCTACATGTGTGTCTTCATTTACAGTATAATCCGTCCCGGTTTTAACAGCTGTTATTATTTTTATTCGTCCAGAGTATTTGTTATTAATATAAAAATAAGATATTGGACATTATAGCAATCATCGGTTACTCAGTTAGAGTGATTATGATTATAGTATACTGTTGTTCGTATTTTATAATTAGTTCTTATTGTAACAAAAGAGATGAGATTAATAATCATAATATGATAAAAATAGTAATAAATTATTTTACGATTTTTATTATAATGATACATTAGAATTACGCCTAGATTTATTTATTGATAAACAATGTTTATTATCACACATAACCTCAATTTATTTAAAATGGAATTTATCGGTTTTGTGTAACACTAGCAACCATACACTCACAGTAACAAGCCATTTGTATTTATTTCAGTGTTACTTTATTAATGTTGTATTAATAAAGGGTAAAATAGATTAAATAGATATTTCAAATAGCATGTTTTCATATAATGTAGTATTTTCATATGGAAAGATATTATAATTTAGGCTATAGAATAAATAAATAGATTTAAAAGTTTCACAAAATTCCATCGTTAAATATACAACTATTAACTATTTTATATTAAAATTTCTAAATATGCGTACTTTATATTTAATAATATAGCTACCAAGTTAGCAGTTTGTAGAAAAAAATTTACTTTATCGATTTTCCTATATCTTGGTGAAATGATAAGTTGCATGATAAATACTGCTGGCCTATCTATCCTAACAACAGTTGAATTGAGTCACTCCTCCTCTCACTTCCAGAGCACAACATTGACATCGACGAGTACAGCATGCAACCGGCCAACAATACCATCACCGACCACACCAGGCCTCTCCTTCATCCTCCCCTCCCCCCTCCCCTTCTTCTGACCGGCGGCGGCGGGGGCATCAGTGAATCGACGGGCGCTCGGAAGCGAGGTTTGCCGGCACCACACTTCATCAAGCAGGAATACCTGGAGGACCATCAGAAGTCTCCGCTGCTGTCTGCGACCACGGCCACTGTGGACCATTTCCAGCGGGAGGATATCAAGCGGCGGAAAAGTGAGTTGGACACTTACGTTCCGCCCTCGGCATTTGAAGATTTCGTCAATTTTATATTGTCAAAAGTGAAATAAAAGTATGTTTAAAATACTATTTTGTAGTTTTCATGTATCTAGGTTGGACATTTATATTTTTACCGATTACAGTACGATGATCAAGGTGGATTTTGTCCAACCAAAAGGAACCCTGTGATTCACTGTGAATAGCAGTTGGATGCCACTTAGCCTCGAGCTATGATTTACCTTACGTAGCAATTTTAAATTCACAGATTAATTAATTCAAACATTATTAAGTTGAATTATCTTCTATTAATATAAATAGAGCTGCTTGTAATATTTATAAACTCCTATAAGGTGATCTCAAAAAAGCCCGCAACCCTGTTCTCGTAGTTTTAGGAAGTCACTCAAACATACCTATCAGCTGCAACACTTCATAAACTGTTCACTATAATATAGAATATTATATTGTATGTTGCATAAGCGTTCCTAATCTGGTTCAATCATGGTTCAAACGTAAAGAATTTAGCCAGATTCATTCACCTATGTATAGATAGTCTTCTACATTAATAAGATGTAGCCTGCAATCTTATCGCTCATAATATAAGTTGACTTCTTCGGACCAACTAGGTATAAATAACTTTAAGGGAGCGGTTCTGTACTGTTCTATTTCATCATTTATAGTATGTTGAATATTATGGTTCCACTTGTTCAATTTGGATAGAGATAACGTTACATATCGTAGACGTTTTCGTCTGTTTTATAATTTATCTGAACTACGTTATCTAATTCGAATTTATTGATCTCGTCTGCAGCCTTTGCCATTCTTTTTCCATTTCACATGATGTGTTTATACAAAAGATAAGATCAGGGACACCTAGAAGGAAGGAAGGACTGGAAGCTCGCAACACGATACTCGAATTGTATACACTATCTTATGTAGATGTTTAATACGATCTTCGCTTATTTCACATCGAATAATTTTTTTATTAATACATGTATAATCTTTAATTTATTAAAAAGTACATTACTATATACATTCAAATACATAATTACAAAATTATAATTAGTACAAAATAAAACAAGGAATGTCAACAACATTAATATCATTTATATAATAATATGTCCCGGAATTCTAAGTATGTATGGATAATATAGAATTTTAATAGATATATTTTCTAAATAATGTAAAAATATCAAATGTGTGGTTTCCCGGTGGCAGTATTTTTATTAATATATAACAGAATGAAACGACGCACTGGTAGCAATAAAAATATATTAAGTAAAATAATGCATGTTCTCACCGAATATTTTATATGTAACTTTTTTTATTGCAGATGATGTTTTATGTCACTTTCTATTAAAATTATAGAATATTCTTCGATCGGTTTTGTCTAAGATATTCTACTACGTGACTTCATCTCTCACAACAGCTCTCTCTCCATCGTTCTCTCTCTCTCTCTCTCGCCCCTCCAGTGAGCAGTACACCGATCCTCTACACAGTCCTCACCTCAGTACAATCCCCACCACCGCCCATATCTGTTGACTTCCAGGACTCTTCACACCACCGAAAGGAGGGTGTCCCCCCTGTTCTCCAGGATTGGAAGCCGGAACTTACTGCAGCTGCCACTTGCAACCAAACAGTAGGTATCTTTCATATGATACATTAGTAGTAGTAAGATCAGAGTGAATTCTACAGCATACGTGGATTTAAGTACGGGAAAGGGGGGAGGTGGGGGTAGGGTTAACATCGCAATTAAATTTAATACCCTCTAGCATAAATGGCGTAGAACCTCCTTCTTTGTTCCTGGTTGTTAATTGTGTCATTTAAGTTGTTCCGGTTATAATGGTATCGGTAATCTAAACAACTTCATCCCCTAATTCATTAGAAAGTAACATTCGCTTATCATCATTGACAAAAAATAGATCAACATTTTATAACGTTTTACAGCAATTTCTTAAATAATTGACCATTATTATCATCTCATCATAAATTTCAGTTGAAGCTAGAGCACAGTATGCTTAAGTTTAGTACATTATAATCTGTTTCGCGAAACCCTGCCAAAAGTGAGATTTCGGTAGCTCTGAGTTGATTGTTCGTTGTGTTTTAAAAATGAAACTCTTTTCATAGTTATCTGCTGTCATAGCCTTCACTTTGAACTTTGTCATCTGAGTATTTCTAAACATTATAATATACACATCCCTAGTACTTGGATTTTGACCACATAAACCGCTCAAAGGCTTATTAATTGTCAAATGTCAGGCCCTTAATGTGAATTATGCCGGCTTTATCACTTAAGAGAGCATCCGATTGATTTTTAGACCTATAAACACCTCAGAATTTGTTATAATAAATCGCCAAACTCCTTTTAATCTTTGTCAGTAGGTATCGTATTATTTGTATATTAGTATTAGAGCCTATATTATAACAATCTTATAAGGTATTCACTTATAAATAAGCAATAAAATAAATCAATAAATAATTGTCTGTATAATTCACCGCTAGATTAGAAATAAACACTTATCCGGAAATATTCGAGGTGTCATTAATAATTGCATGACGTATTATTTAATTCGATTTTGTTATACCTTATTCGTTATTGATACCCTTTTTTCTGTTTCACCATCTGTTTAAAATTTATATTAATTGTGTTACATAATTATATACTTTTGCTGAACAAAATAGTATAGTTATAACTTTGTTTACAGAAAGTATTAATTTGATTTCGATTTTAAAAATTCATTTTGTCAATTACCTCATACCCAAATGCCAGGTGCGTTTTGCTCAATATGAAACTCATCAGTGACTTGCTAAGTATTATTGACTGCTTGAAATAGGTCGATTGGCAAGAAGGGTGTTCTAGTCAATATGTATTGTTCGTGCCACACAAATACTTATAGAAGAGTAACTAGTTAATCATTATATAAAGTGATGTTCAACCAATATTACTAAATTTCAATAACCATTTATTTTACAGAGCTTTTTTTCATTTATACTTTTATTTAAAAATATTACTGAAACTGTTGACCAAATAAAAAATAGTTGCATGTTTATTGTTTGATATATTATATATATATTGTATAGTAAAGCATTCTCTGGTTTTTATTGGCGAGTTGGTTTTACTTTTTTTCTTTTGTTGCAGAAGGTGACCAAGTCCGCTTTTTTAGGCTTACAGAATCCGACTATAGAAAACAAATCAGATATGTTGGTGAGTTCCATTTGAACTTTTAATCATAGTTTCATGGAACTATTCCTTTGTGTCATACTTTGGTAACAACATTTTCAAATTATTATACGCGTTGTTAACCATAGAAACACCAAATGGGGAGTCAAATAAACCCCCATCGCTCTGAAATGTTTTAAACCTCGCTATTATTTAATTAACGCGTTTTCGATTCCATATTATATTTTTGAATAATCTTAATGATATAACACTTGCCTGAAAATGGTATAAACTAGCTTTAATTATTAATTAATTATTTATTTCATATCATTCATGAGACGAAAAAGAATGGATGAAAATATTTTAAATAATTAATAACTAATCAAAACTGTCAATATTATGTAGTTTGTTATAGGAGTATATATTATTTTTAAGGTGTTATAATTTTCCAGACTACACTTGTCTTATTGATATACCTCAATAAAAAGTTATGAACATTTAAATCCCCAGTGCAAATATTACTCTTTTCGTAGTGGTTTTTTTATCATTTTTATTTGAATAAAATTGTGAAAATTAATTTAGTTTCACTAAAATAACATGTCAAATGTGATTCGGTTTTGCTAAGAGTCAACGGCTATAACTGAAAAGAAACCTTCTTATCTTGTTTATACCAACATTTATATCTCTCTAAGTTTGTAATTTGGTTTGTTTATTCTTAAGCTAATCGAAGCCTTTGTTTCGCCTTTCAGACGATGCATATTATTGATCAACTAATTAACAACGATTGTAGTTCGGCATGGAATACTTAACCCGAAGACAAAAGTAATCCAATTAAACTACCTATCAATACCTATCAATTCCTCGACCCAATCACTCTCAACATTATTATAGTATGTTATAATTATATATCTTCAAAACTCAAGGCAATAGACACAATTAGCATGATTAAAATATATATTTATATTGTTTGTAGGAGTACTCTCCGTTTACAAGCTGTTGTTTCTCTCAATTTTATTATCGTTTGTCAGATACACATCATGGCTATCACCAACACACCTGCATAATTTGCATCATCGCCAGTTATTATCGACACAGTTTTCATGTCCTGTGTTCCGAGTGATTTAATTTTTCATCACCAAAATTCCATCTCCATCGTATCCATCTAATTATGTAGTACGGTTTAGATATTGATTGTATCTTGTTTTATTAATCCCTGATTGGTAAGCGCATCTATGTATTACAATCGATACCACATTATTGCCCGGAATCAATTTCCACTCCCCGCGATTTTGACCAGTCTATGTAAACATTACAATGTATAATCAATGTCTACGTCATTCTAGTTCCATTTCTTTGATATTATTTTCGTTCCCGGTTTTCCCATGTCTTTTCCCTCCCGCCATTTGATGTGGTTTTTGGGACCTAGATTACAACACTGTTGTTGTTGTTGTACTTCTTCAGTTCTCATCTTTGTGATCAACATACCCTTGCCGTTGTTTTATTTCTACGTTAGAACGTTGTAATTGATATTTTTTCTCATTAATGCATTCACTCTTTCATGTCGACGTGATTCATATATTTAGTTCAGTTTCTTTTTGAGACATAACCAGTGATCATGTTTATTCGTATTCAAATGTGTGATTTTGGCCAGAAATACCCTTAAATAGTAATAAATTATGATTCGATTTGTTGTTATTGTATATAACAGTGTATTATGTTATTGTTACAGGAATCAGTTTGTACTAAAAATATTTATTTCCCAATTACATTTAATGTTTTCTGATGAATGCCATAGACATACAATTAGTAACACTATTCTAACATCAAATATCTATTATGAAGAGTAAAATCACAATTTAACAGTTCCATGATGTTTTCTTTTAATTTCTGCTCCAGTTTAAATTTAGTTCGCCAATCTGTATTTTTATATGTTAAGGAAATATTGTAATACTGTCCAGTATTTATTTTAATTCTTAATCATGTCTGTTTAATAAGGACTACCACTTATTTTATATTATAATGATTATTTGACTTATGTAATATGTCAGTTAACAGGGTAATCCGCATTATATTTTGTAATTTAGTTTGGTTGAAAAGTTTTGAAAAGTATTTTATGTACACGTACCTCGTTTACAGTCCTTCATCTCCGTCTCTGCATTCTCAACTTGCCTGTAAAACTGTTCAACATCATCTAGTAATGCAAGTGCCCCAGTGAAAAATGTACACTGTGTTCTTCCTTGTCCAATATAAATAAATTTACAATTAGCTTGTTTTGTGTAAAACATGAATACTGCACATTAGTTCATTCCGATGATGACCCGTGATCGCATGATCAGTGGATTATTTATGATTTGTGGTTTTCGTATATTGCAAAAGGGGATACCATTATGACCAATGATGCCTATTTGTCCCTGTCGCTTATTCCTTTGTACATTTGTCCAATCCCCCCTTACATATTATTGTGCCTGTACCTTCATATTTATGGGTCGTAATATGTTTTGTCTTTTTGAAAGGGTCATTTAATCACTGGAAACCGCAGTAAAATCCCACCTATATATTAGCAATATTTTGGTGTGCCAGTGCTTTTGCTTTTTAAGTAATATATATTCCTAAGTAATTTGTTTAAAAATTCTAAAACAGTGTATATGTATTTATAAATCAATTTCTAAATATTTAATAGCTATTAATAAAGTCGTTTCAATTCATTTTTAGTAATTAAGTGACCCATAAAATAACTCATTTTAGATTTACAAACTGCTATTAATCATGGCACACCTATAATATGAGCTCTCTTTTTCATCTCTCTAAACAAGATTTCATTCCCTACCCCAGTGGGATGGGCTGGTACTATTTCACAATTTATTATATTTTATATAATAACATTGTTTCTTTTAATGTTATATCGGTCAATCTGGCACAAATTAGAAATTGCAAGTGGCTTATGGTATTATCATATCCTTTAAAAATTGTGGTTGATTACAAATATTTCAGAGGTCCTTGTGTGTCGCTTGCTTGATTAAAACCATGGCATTTGGTTCAATTTTAGTTTAAATGTTCTCGACATCATACACCTATTGTAATTGGCATTTAACGATTAAGTTATTTGTACTGTAAAATAATTAAACTTTCAATCCGATTGATTATTACAAATTTTATCGTTGGTTTCCTATATTTTGAGAAAAGTTCAACAGTACAAATTTGAATAATATTCTTTGAATTGCTTAAAACGTGAACATGTCAATTAATTCCCCGTAGAACGTCTAGACAGTTAGTAAAGCATTTATGTTAGCAACGCTTTGGTATAATACGGGGCATGATTACAGATTGATTGATTTAACATTAATATCAAAACGGTATAATGACTTCGATCTTGCCATATTATTAGTGTTGCAAAAAAACTATTCAGCATTAGATACTGTAAATCTGTACATGTTTCTTAGAGAATAACAGAACTCTATTTTTGAAAGTTGTATCATTAGGTATTTGTAGTTTATATTGTTGTGTGTGTTTTAAGCCATCATAACATTGTGCATGTAATTCGTCTCCGTCTATCTTAGACAGTCGTAATTATCATCATATTTTGCAGCCTTTATTTTATTCACTACATCGCCATGTGACAAATAATTTTGTCTCTTGTAGCTACTACAGTACTTGTCATCGTCGAATATGTTCTGCTTGTTTCATGCTTAATAAAATTGTGCTTGACATTTATTATAAAACTGTTGTTGCCTTTTGTTTTATTGCTTTTAATCCGGAACAGTAGACAGAATATTGAAATTTTATACATGCGCGTCATAATTCCCCTAAGTTCATTTTTATAATTTTCTTGATGTGGTTATGGTAAGCATCTATAATAGTGCCCGACAAAAAGGTTAGTTTTTGTGTTAGAAATCTCTATACTTATTGTCACATTTTTAATAAAATAAATAGAAACGTTTACCTATATTCATTGATGTAATATAGTGTATCTACATCTAGGCCTATATGACGATTTATATCTTCACATATTAATTTAAAGATATCGTTGACTGATTTCCATTTATATTACGAAAAAAGTAAGTTTTTACAATTTCACATTAACTACAGAACGCTAAACATTTTGGGTAAGCCGATTTGAACTTTTTTGTCTTATCATTGACATGCAATAAGCTTATAATAATATATGCTTATTGCATGTCAATGATAAGACAAAAAAGTTTTTGCTAAAAGTTAGACGCGACAGTTTAAAAAGACAATAAAATTTTAACGTTAATTGAAGACAATAATTAATCGTTTGTCTTGTTCAGAAAGAAGTTAAAACCATCACAGACATTGAAATATGATCAGGGCACAGAATATTGACAAAGTCTTCAAATAGAAAATAATTGTGCTATAGTTTAGTACCACATTCACCTGCAGAACTCATTATGGAAAATAGTATTAAATGTGCGGGAGAAATGCTTAGAACATAATATGATCGAAGATTGATGTAAAATGGGTTTACCACACAAGTGTTCGTCCAAAAGAGTGTAGTAAGAGCCTGGGTTCATGGTGCGGGTGACCGACTAAGAACTACGAAGAACGAAATCATAAAAGAAGGTTATGGGGATACTTTGTCTTTCATTTTTCAAAATAATTTACATTTATAGTGAAATATTGCATGATGGTGTCACAATTAATTCGTGTAGATATCTGCATTTTTTACATATTACATTTTAACGACTTTGTCTCACTATAGGACAACAACGTGTTATGTCTCCAACATGACAACGCACGGCCTCATGTTGCAATTTCTGTACAGGAATCGTTATAAGATGAACGTGTACCATTTTGAGGAGAACTTAATGAGGCGAACAATTCAAATGAGATTGGAGTAAACATTACTGAATTCATGCAATTAAGTTTGACTGAAAAACAGATGAGAAAGGAATTTGGGCAGCTCGAAATGTATATTTATACTTATTTAAAGATTAAACATGACGGATAAAAACAGATTTTTTTTGCTGACCATTAACTTTCATATTAACTCAATTTAAACGAATATATGACCTGTCTTTATACTTTGTGAACCTTGTCAGAAATCTTAGCGCATGTTTGTTAACCGTGAAAAACGATATCAATTTTTATTTACTGATAAGTGTAGTGTATCTACTCGCTCGTTGTTTCAATTTTCAACATTCATTTTTCACGTTAACTGTATAGTGTCCACAAAATTGATCTGTTACTTTTATAGATCTAGGAGAATCATGCTTTTCGAAGTATACATTTTGTAAAAAAACAATTATGTTAATATTTTAATTAAATTATTATTGCTCATAGTTTTAATTGGCTTATAATGTGTTATTCAATCCTTTAATCGGATCTATTAGCATTAGACGCTTTTGGTGAAATCGACCGAATAACATAACGATATAATTTTTCAAGCAATTTTAAATATATTATTTGTTCTTTTGCAACAAATACAAGCTAATTATAATACTATTATACATAATGAGACGCATTAACAACGCTGTATACTCATCTTTGATAACACCTCATTTCACTGCAGCCCACATTTAGCCAGATATACTTAAATAATATGTCCTTCGAAATTCTTTGGGAATTCATGATGGGGCTATAACTAATTTTGTCATGCTTTGCTGGCGGTGATTTTTATGAGCAGATACAATTTCTCAGTGGATATAAAAATTATTTTTCCAGCGAATTAAATAGCTTCCAGTTTCAGCCCGTGTCACTTTTATATTCATCGATTTATAGTCCAAAATTAATATTTTGTTAACTACAGTATATTCTCGTCTTTTGATTAAAGTCTTTTGTTCAACTAAGTAATTTAATTGTTTAACTGTTAGCAATATTTAACTATATTGGAGGAGTATGATTTTAAGGAATATGTAAAACTTTTTAATTTGGCTCCTTAATTAAATATAGTTTCTTGTTATTTATAAATTACATTTTTCAACACATGATGTTCTACTAAGTTATATGATATTAGAATTTCAGGAATCACGTAAGGGAAACAAGGGAGGTATCAAGCCATTTTGCAATATAATTAAATTATAAATGATGAATCTAAATTTTTATTTTGAGGATAAATTTTTTTCTTTATCTATATAATTAATGTACTTTTATAGCTGTTAATATGAATATGGATAATATCTATTGAAAAAAAACATTCGGCTGAAATTGATAAACTTATATCGACATTGTCAAACAAGCCCATATGCTGTATATAGAACACTAAGAAACAAGTTCGTTATCATTCAGGGGAATTACCGAAGGTAACTTGCAATTATTTGACCAAGTATTACAGAATGTTGAAATCGCTAAACTGTCCTGTCGTTTCCCCTAATATAGACTCTGTACAAAACAAGACACCCCGTGTAGACCAATCCGATTTAAATTATAAATGATAAGCACAAAATTCATTTTATTAAAAAAGGCCGTCATTCTTTAATGTCAAACTCACTTTAAAAAAAATTAAATTAACTTTGATAACCCCTGGCTGAACTCCAATAAAAATATATTATAGATTAAGGTGTCCGGTCAAATAGCTAAAAGATGACAATTACCCACAAAATTCGCCTCGGCTGAAACTTGGCTCCATGCATCGTCGTGAAATCGCTACTTGCCCCATAATATGGCATCTCTATAAATTACCGTAGATTCCAGACTCTCGTTTCGTTGTGCGACCACAGCCGTTGTTTGGGCTAGCAATAAAATAGTCTTCCGCCTGATATATTTCCCTACTTTTTCTATTCCGACTACTTCGACCCTACCTTATAGTTTATTATAATGTGCCTGGTTGATTTTGAGAATTATTTCTTCTTTTTATCCTAATTTTTGCATTATTGTCTTTGGCGATATCTATCGGTTCAACACCACACTACATTAACTCCTACTTTAAATTAACTTATAATAACGTTGTCATCCATTAACTATTTTAGCCGCTAGTAGAAATATTGATTTTAGACGCCTTCTTGACTTCAAAAATCCTTTAAGACAAATTTTCCATAATGATGTTGTTGGTTACCATCAAATGATGGTAATCTTTCTGCAACTCTAACTTAAATATTTCCGTTACTGTTGTTTATCGACCACTTAGCCTTATAACCTTTCAGGTTTGCAGTTCCTTTGACTTTGAAAACTTTTTAGAAAGAACTGTTAATTTAAAAAATTTCCTAATTGTTGGAGACTTCAACATTCATTTTGATTTTGCGAATAATTCTTTAACTCAGCGCTTTTCTTAAATTATTCACAATTTTAGTTTTTTACAATGCAACACAAGTCTTCAACGCATAGCACTGGCCATATTCTCGAACTTGTTTTATCTCGCCCTGAAGATAATTTCGTTAGGTCTTAGGTCCAATGTTATATTGCCTTTATACATCGCCAGTATCTGACATCATCAACTCGTACCGCGTTAACCATCCAATTTATGCTGACGATACATCCCTACATGTCTCCGTCGATAGTAAAAGCCAACAGAAATTGAATCGGATCTCCAAAAGTATGCACAGAACACCTCAAATAGTGGTTCAACACCAATATTCTATCCATAATCCAGATTAATTGTTGGTATATCATCACAGATGCGGATAGCTTCTTTAATGTGTATGTCGGGGTGATTCTTAGCATATTCTAAAATTCTTGCAGTATGAAAGGAACATTTGGTATGTGTAGGGTATTGTGGCATTTATTGTTTTCTTCTGCAATAGATAACATTTTAAAATCCCCTTTGTTAATAGCTATAGTTATGTTCCTTTATTCGAGTATGTAGTTCTCTTTTTGGTTTCCTCGATATACTTGTCATTACACATAGAACAAGTTAATTCGTATATTTTGTTTTTCTTTTTTCAAAATGCATTAGATAGGGTACAGTTTTTAGTTGTGCATGTATGTGGCTGTAAGCATGAGGATATCAATTTATCATGTAGTTTGGTTCCTGCGATATAAAAATATTAGTTACAATATATGAATTTGACTCTGCCGAAGAATTTGTTTAACTTCTTTTGAGTGTTGGGCATTAATGATCTCTCCGACAGACACATTAAAGTCTAAAGAAGCTATCCACATCCGTGATGATATATGCCAACAATTAATCGGGATCGTGGATGGATATCTCCATAGAGTAAGGATATGGAGATCTTACTCTATGGAGATCTTATTCTATGGATATCTCTATGTTCAACATTTTTATATAAATAACATTGTGCAATTCTATAAACAATATAATATTTATGCCACGCTTATATTATAAATGCGTGAGCAAAATTTTTTCCTCACTGTTTCTAGTGAGCAAAAACAAATCGCTCTATGTTTTTACTATAGAGTGAGCAAAAAAATCGCTTCATTGATTTTTTTGCTCACTGCATTATGAAAA
>JAUZND010049012.1:0-19795 GCA_034780555.1 Coelogynopora nodosa | reverse complement strand
GAAATGGATAAGTTTCTCCTACTAAAATTCTGGAGTGTTCTAACAAAAATGTTTTAAAAATTATTATTTTTAAACTGACTATGCTATTTTTTTTGGTAAAATATGAGTAATATATGCACCAACTTAAAAAGTCCCAGAAATATAAAATTGATAATATTTTTTAAAACATTTTTTCTTTGTTGAAATTTCACGTTGAACTGAATATGACCCAACAGCGTTAATAATACATTTTCCATTTTCTTTTAGAAAATCGCAAAAATATTGTGAAGAATGAAATTTCGAGGAATCGATATTGTGACTGAATAGATCTTCAGGACAACATGCATGGGGACAACTAATACTCTATATAGTATACGTAGTATGTGGAATTCAAGGGATGTCCATATTCTTATACATAGATATGTTAGCAATTTTAAAATACAAAAGGCTTCATATTAAAAAATTATAAATCATGAATAATAGCTAAAATAAAGATATTTATTTATACTAGGTTTTATTGTAGTTGACTTGTATCTGATTATTAAAAAAAACTTCAAACAGAAAAATACATATTTAGCATTATGAATATAACAAAATAATTAGTGTTAATTTACCATTACTATTTAAACATGTTGTTAGTAGTGTGCTAATTACACGTTTGTATAAATATCTCGACTAGTTAAATATTGGGACATAAATGTATGCAGCACCAGACAATTCAATACTTCAAGCTAGATAATAATTATTGATAATCTTAATAAAAGCTGAATTAAAAATTCTGTTTATGTTGGTACTTCCTCAATGAACATAAATATAGTTTTTTTTTATTTGCAAGCTGCCAACACACATTTTAAGTTATTAAAAAGCTCAATGCAATGGTCAATTTCTCAGTATATGTTATGTTTTGATAACCGAAATTTCACATGCCGAATTTTCATACGTTACAGAATTCATTGGTCCTAACATTTAATTATGATGTCCATTTATACAGTCGGCTGAAATGTTTATGAAATAACAATTCGAAATTAAATTTAAAATATAAATTTAAGTAATCAAAAAGCAGTGTCAAGTCAAATAACTAACAATTCAGTTCGGTGCGTATATACATAGTAATTTGCATCAGTTAACTGTGAACTCTGGTGTAAAATCAGTGCTACATGTGTGGTTTATCGCTACATGGCACAATCAAGTGTCTTGTAAATACCATAGCCAGACTATAATCTGGAGGGATATTGTGCATCTTGTTTAAATGGACCCCTTTTCTTGAAAATGCAGTTTTATTGTGATCTTTGTAGATAAATAGTGTTATTTTGACCTATAATTGCATGAAACAAAGATTCCATGTAAGAGTAAATGTGCACTTTTAGTGACATATTTCATTGATTTTCTCTCTGAATTCCGAACAAAATATGGTCTTTTGTCTAAAATATTACCTCTAATAAAGATATGGTATAAAAATATAATATTCTAGAGAAAAATGGAGGCAAATCGGATATGTCAAAACCTTTTGGTTTGTACATATTTCTATTTTTCAAACACACCTAAAAGAAATAATAATATAAATGTAGTGGTACCAACTATCAATAAAATAAATACCTAGAGATATAGTTTTACATTAAATAACAAAAAAAGTTTTTAAATACATCATTTATTTTCAAATTTGTACACTTCAAAAAAGGTGCTCACATTTTGCCTCATGGCCTCAATACTACTACTACTTTATTATGTGTACTTTTAATATATTTTATCATCAACTTTTAGATTATGTTTCCAGATACTCAAATTGCAAAATATATGTCATGCAGTCTAAAAATTTTGGATAATTAATTTCTCATGGAATAGGTCCATATCTCTATAGTTTACAGTGCAATTCTGTAAAGAAAACACTTTTTTGTTATTTTGTTTGATGAATTCATAAATAAAAAGAGTTACAGAAGAAACATATAGACACTCATGTGAGGTTTTGGCACAATAACCAGGTGATTATGGATTTTAAATGTAGATAACAAAAACATAAAAAAACCAGACAAATATAATCAAAACGGACCAACTTTACTTTTTTAAATGCAGGTTAAAACCCATTCTTACAATTCAGTTTTCCTGGGCCATTGTACCTCAAAAAGAATGCATCAATGTCTGCTTGAGGCATTGGATCCATTAGCATTAAAGAAGATGCTTCACAATGTAAATGGCCCCAATGTCAATTGGTCCCTCCAGATTGATTTGTCCAAACACACTTTTTATGAATGACACCACGATTTACTGAATATAAAGTTGTGCATAACACTTTACACAACGCATCATAATGCAGAAGTTATTGCTTTCATCTATCATACAGAAAATGATGATCCTAACCTTGCTGAGAATGACAATTGGGACAACATAAGTAAATTCAATGTTATTTCTCTTTTGCATGTCTCTGCAACTTCCTATTAATTCTCACATTTCTAAGCATTTACAAAATACTGGTATGTCTAAAAATAAAAATATTTTGATTATTCTTAAAAAACAATAGATTAATATCATGGCTGCTATACAAATGATCAACTAAGGCTGAATTCACCCATGTTTATTCTATGATAGATACTTATTTTCAAACTTGTATAAAAAATTAGTGCAATTGATGACATTCATATGAAGATGTAAGGGTTCAACTTGTGAAAACAAGTATGAACTTAGACTTTTTCACACATGCACATACAAAATTATTTCCAGATTGCCCTGGAAACCACTTTTTTCTGCAGTAATTATTATTATGTATTGCTTTAAAAGTGCAATCCTAGTCATTATCTTATCATTTCTAAGTATCTTAATAAAAGATTGCTATTTCAATTTCCCAGCAATTTATGTTCCCAACCCTTTATGTCCACCTGCTTCTTTTATTTGATTCATGACAACTGAGTGCGAAGTTGAAAACATGCTTCTCAGCATTTGTTTATATTGACAAATCAGGCATCAGACAAAATTGATGAAGTTAGATTAAATGATTGTTATTTAAAGGCTATGTGTAAAATCTATATTTTTAAAATTCTTAACATTATATTGCATTCTATCAATAAATTTCCAATGTTTTAATTTGAATAATAAATGCCTTTTAAAATAAAATTATTATTATGTGAAATTCACTCATTTAAGGTAATTTTTATTCATATAATCTTGAGATTTAGGTATATGTTTGGTTGGTTGGTTGGTCGGTTGGTTGGTTGATGTAGTCCCTCTTTCAAGATTAAGCTTGAGGAAAATGTCATCTGTGGAGGAATTGCCTGCACTTTTCGGAATGTATCACACCCTCCAATTACAATTTCCCTTCAGCAGTGGCACCATCAATTACTTATGAGTAACGTCATAATTAATGACGTTAATTATTGTGATTAAACTAACTTTTCTGAATAGATCATATTTCATAAACACTTCTAATCTATTATTATCAATTAAAATGGATATTATGCATAGTTAAATCCTTATAAGTTCTTATTTTTCCTAAATAATGTATATTAATTTAAATATTTATTATCATTCTGTTCTTCTATAATTATAGTAAAATATTTATAATATAATCCTCATTATATTCATTCTCATCTTTTCTAGATGTGTGACTTATAGATCTATATATTTTTCATTTTATAAGACTTAAGTGCTTTGCTATAATAATCTTTTAATTGATACATACATTTAATGCTCAATGTTCAAGACTGCTTATTTTAAGATTTATATTAAAGCTTCTGGTGAAATGATCATTTAATGCTTCATAATATTTATTTTTATCAATACTTTCATTAAGATTACGTCAATTTAATAATATGCAAATCAAAATTTATAATTAGCATATCTTTACTAAATATATTTGGGAAATATATTAATTCTGCCTTTACTAGTTAACTACAATATAGTATCCTAAATAATTGTATCATTAATGGAGACTACTAATAATTTGATTAAGAAAGTTCAAATTAGAAAAAAAACGATTTAGAAATTTATTGATATATTGTTTAATATTAATTAGAAGAAATTACTACACATTTGTTTGAAATATTTTTAAAATAACTGTAAACATATATTTGATAAAATTCTTAAAGCAATTTCACATCAGTATGTGGCTATTTTATTCTTACTAACATAACTGCTTTTTTGTCAGAACATTTTAATATTTTCTATTTTTTAGTTATTATTTTTAATTTATTATGCAATAATATGAAACATTAACTAATTAAACATATTACTCTGTGTAATGCTTTTTTACATTTTCTTATGTGCATTTTGATGTTTATATAGTTAACATTCATTTATTGTAAAATTATATTACTCTGTTAATATAAAAAGATCAAATTAATCTACTGATGTGCTCACTTATTGTCCATGACTATATATATGTTCTCCAACAATTACCCAGCTTGGTGTCAGAAGAACTTACCCCAAAAATTTCGGAATTTTCTTAATCATGTCACAATATTATAAGATACATATGAGTGTAGGAATTATGTTTGTAATATTTTTATTTTATATTATAAAAAATTAGTTAATGATAAATAACCATATTTGTTATAATAAAAGATACTATATCATTTGATAAGTTTCTTACATTTGTATCTACAGACAACTAGAGCTAACCATAATCATAAATATGCTTATAATATATTAACCCTTCATGAACTGGGGGGGGGGGTGGTTAAAGGTCACCCCCTGGCCTATATCGTTTAAAGTAATTGTATTATACTGACAAATCAAAAATACATTACTTTTTTTTTTTTTAATAATTTGTTTAAGATATGTTCAACATTATATAAAAATTAATTATAAACAATATATTTAATATATTATTGCATGAGGGTTATTTTGGTAGAGTACTTTTTTATTTTATAGATAATATCTTAGTTGATGGACACTAATTCAGTTTATAACCAACAAGTATATACTCAATATTGCAGCACAATCAGTTTTCTAATGCCAAGAGTATGGGACCGGACTCGATTGGACAATACTGCCAAACTACACATACCTTTTAAAACATTACTTGTAAGAAAGCTTCTTATACTGTTTTGCATATAACTGGATTGCTATATACACATATTGAGCAAGCACCACAATTTCATAAAAATTTGGTATAGTATATACACATGTGGCCTACCCCAGATTAATATTAGACTATTAATAGAGGGATATTTCAGTAGAGTACTTTTATTGTATAGATAATATCTTAATTGATGGAAGCTAATTTAGCTTATAACAAACAATATGATATACTCAATATTGCAGCATAATCAGTATCATAAAGCCAATAGTACATACTTGGACTCTATAACCCTTCCTTCTAGACTGAAGGCAGAAACAATACCACCAAGCTATATGATCTCTTTAAAAAAATTGGTGTAAGAAAGCTTCTTATAAAAGAGAATGTAAGCTTGTTCTTCAAACCATTGACACCCCTTCGACTATTCTTTTTTTGAAGAGACACAGACTGTTATTTACTAAATTACAAATACAGCCTAATATCTACATTAGGCTGTAACTGTTGATAATTGCAACAACTGCAACATTTAAATATCATTATAAAAAATTGGCATATGCACAACTGCACTAGACTAGTCACAATTCATTTACCACTATATTTATTTGGTATTACTAAAAAATTGTTCTGGCTCATTTAGCTTATCCTAGGCCTCAGCCAGCTCATATTATGTTAGCCACAGCTCATTTGGCTCACCCTGAGCTGGCTCGTTTTATATGTTAGCTGCAGGCTCACTATGAGGGAGAAAAAAAGTGTACTACTTCATATGATCCTTATAGTGATTATATACTTGTTGAATAGCTAACTAATTAAATATTTATATTTAATAAAAAACATCAGTGACTATATAGGGTGAACGTAGCCTTCTAAACCCTAACTTAAGCATGCTTGGTGAACACATTTAGGCTTTGGTACAAAAAATATTAATTGTTATAATATTGTTTTTCTCATTGAAGGTTTGTAGATATACTTGTTTTGGTAAGTATCATTGACATTTTTTGACTACCTGTATTAACGTTTTAACTACCTTTGTTGACATTTTCACATGATTCTATTTCCAGTGACATTGTTGGCTCATTTTATATATTAGCTGCAGGCTCACTATAATACAAAAAAAATTGTAGTGATTCATAAGATCCTTATAGTAGTTAAATACTTGTTAAATGGCTAACTAATAACTGAAAACTTTTGACTATCTGTATTGACACTTTAACTACCTTTGTTGACATTTTGACATGATTCAATTTCCAGTGACATTGTTGACACATTTTATATGTTAGCTGCAGGCTCACTATGAGGCAAAAAAATGTAATGATTCATATGATTCTTATAGTGATGTTCAAACATGTTCACTTTATTCTTCAAACATAATATTTCACAAAACCCAATTTTGGGTTTCAATAACATGAGCGAATTATAGATATACAAACTATATACCATTCTTTCGTTTTATTTCATTTAATATTCTAATTTCAGCACATAATTATATAACATAACTTATAATTGTGATCCATCCAAATGGATTGGGAATTATTAAACATGGAATTATATAAAATACAAAAAATATTGAATTATACATTATCCATATATTTTATTCTTGTAATTACATATAAATTATTTTTTATATCTAATAATTATTTTAAATAGTTTAATTATATTTTTACATTAGTGTGTGTGTTTATTAATATACTTACATAGTTTGTGATATGTACAGATGGATTGGAGATTAATGATAATATAATTATAGATGTATTAATTATTTAATAATATTTTTATCAAACAGTTTAATATGATTTATTATTGTTATTATTTCATTTATTTGTGCTCTGTCCAGATAGATTAAGGATTGATAACAAATAAATTATTTATATAATTTATAAATATGTGTAAACTTTTATCAAGTAGTTTAATTTAATATCATTATTACAGTTTACATAATTAACATATTAAAAAATATCATAATCTCATTTATTGGTATTACCTATTGACATTGTCATTATCTATATAATATGTATTATCTTTAATATTATAACCAAATTTATTCCAGATATTAGTGAATGGTAATGTTTTTAGTGTTTAATTTTGTTGGACAGTTTGTAAACTGGCCAGATGGATTAGGAGTCAATACTCTTCATCTGAATGGTTCACAAACCATCATATAATAAAATCAATTATTAATTATATATTTAAAATTTATACATAGAGTTTTTCAAAGCATTAGTGGAGTGAATATAAATTAATACTTTAAAATGTTTATAAAATGTATAATTCACAAATGGTCTGGATGGTAAGACGACTGTATTATTTTTCTTTCAAATACACAATATCCATTTTATTTTTCTTTCAATGGAGTTTTTAATATAAAATTTTATTGCTAAACTTGTTCAAAATGTTGGCAGAGCAGATGTAATGCTTTTAAATTTATATAACATTTATAATTCGCAAATAGTCCAAACTGCAATCTGAGAAAATGCTCTACATTTCTTAAATACTATATCTCACAAGTGGTTTTCCACCAAATTCAATGGTAAATTTACAATAAATGGCACTATTTGCAGTGTGACCACACTAAAAATTATGTGGCTAATTTTCCTATTTGCAGTGCAGAAAATGCACTGCAGTGCAGAAAACGCACTGTAAATAGCTCACTATATAACAGAACTAATAGTGGCACTGACCAATGAACCCTAATAATTCTATCATTTGTAGTGCAACATAAATAATATTTTTAAAAGTTTATTCAATATTTATATTTCATTATACTAAATCTGTTGCAATCATTAGATTATATTTAAATATATACATAATATGTAAATGTTCTATATTTTCATTAAGAATATAATAAATATATATTTCAAAGTGTATTAAAAATATATTAATTTGTTAATTTAAACTTGAAAATTATATTTTAAAAGTTTATTATTTTCAATATTTTGTTTATTAAATCTGTTACAATAATGATATTTAAAATGAATAAATATATAATAATATATATAAAAAGCTAAGTAATAATACTAAACAATAAACATAATTAAATATAATTTTATCACTTTACAATATTATAACTAGGTGTATTCACAAGAGCCATTTTTGATTCTACATTCATTATATTTAATAGTGATAGATTTCAATTGTTGAAGGTATGTTTCTATATTTTTTCTATATTTATAAATATAGATATTACTCTATTGTTGTAATTGTGTTACCAAATACAATGCTGTTTATATTATTCTATACATTGACTTAAATCTGGGAAATTCAATGGGATCTAATTGTGCCTTTTATGTAGCAAAACTTAAGACTTATTTTTAAAACAATGTCATTTTTTTATAATGTAGGTATAATAATATACTAACATGAAACTTTAATTAAAAGTATAATATTATTGAAAAAAAGTTAATCACATAGCAGATAAAAATATCTTCTAAATAAAAGAACATTTCAAACAAAATATTTAACTTTTTAAATATATCTGTATAAAATTTATATATATATATATATTATTTAAAATATAATAACATCATTTTTTAGAATAAATTAATAAACCATAAAAATTTATAACTTTAAAATATATATTTATGTCACACTACAAATAATATAATTATTAGGGTCATACTATAAGTTTTGTTGTACAATGCTATTTACAGTGTGGTTTTTGCACTGCAAATAGGAAAATTAGCTGCATAATTTGTAGTGTAGTTGCAATGCAAATAGATTTTAAGTTTTGGTTATATAAATAATTATAATGGCTATAAAATGATAACATATGATAAAATTTAAATAAAATAATGGCAGTAAGATTAACAATGTACAAACACTTTTATAAGTTGTTTTAAGGACTTATAAATCATAATCCATAACTAGTAAGTGTAAACAGGTATTTATTGCATTAATTTTTTTGAATGTCATTCTTTGATCATTAAAACCACCACCTACCCCCACCCCTAAATAGCACTGGCCGACGCTAGTTAATATGATTATGGTTATTACTGTAACCCCTAATTGGGGGTGGTGGTAAAAGGCATCCCATTTGGTCCCATGGTATCCCAGAATGCCTAGTAGGTGAAATACGTCCCATGGTGGAATTTTAAGGAAAATACATCCAAGGACGGAATTTAAAGTAAAACATGTTCTATTCTACTTTGAATAATTAGAATATAATAAATTATTACTTGACTGCCCACTTACATTCTATACAATTTGAAACAATAAATTATAGCAATTTATTATAGCAAATATTTATTAAAAAAAAGTGTATAACATTTTTCATATAGCATATTTTTTATTAGCCATAACTCATACCTATTTAAACAATGAATTCTTATAAAGTATTTAAATATGTAATAATTACACTACTCTGTTTGTCTTAGGTCACCAGTAAATTTTTTAAAAATCCTATTCATATTTCCTAAAGATGCCTATGGCAAGTACTTGAAATAAAACCCTATCCTGATTCCAAATAATTTTATGTTGATTCCACAATAACTGATACTGATGCCAAGTACATAAATTAAAACCCAATGTCAATTCCAATGGCAATAAATATATATGTATAATTTATTTTATGTATTTATTATACTTCCAACACTTTTATAATTCTGACAAACAGAATTACTCACTAAAAATACTTATAGTATACTTACATAATAATACTCAATGTAAATTTAATACACATATTACAAAATATTATGTTTCTAAGTAAATTATTTATGTAGTTGTTATTCATTTGGCAGCCATCAAAATAACTCCAATTTTATAATTTTGATAAATGGAATTACTTACCAGATATACTTATAGCATACTTACACATTAATACTTCATGAAAATTTAATACAAATATTATAATCATATTATAAGAAATTATATTATAAAAGTTGTTAGAATTATAACATTTTTGTTATTTTGACAGTTGCTGAAAGTTTAACAACTACATTTATTTTATTACCTATTTGTCACTTATTATATCTATTTATTTAGAATTATTATGCTACTTATACTGTATTGTTTTTTTATTTTTATGATGTAATATGGTCCATCCCATTAATCTAAAAATATACATTTCCAATTCCACTTTATTATAATTTAACAAACTCTGGTTTCACCATAATCTACTCTAATTAAATCCAATTTCACTATGTACAATTATAACAACTCCAATTCCATTCTCCTCTAGTTATCTCCTGATTTTACTCTAAATTAAATTATGTATTAAGCGTCAGTATCTGTTTGATAAACACTCAGAGAAAGATCAATATTTCTGGAGAAGTGAGTAGATTATGAAGTGCTATTACACAATGACTCTTACAATATTACAATATATGCTTTGATTGTGATTCTGACCCACAACCTCTGTCATGCACTTCCACCATTGTCAAATCAGTATAAAAAATGTAGTCATTGACACAGTTTCATTCAAGAACTATCATTTCTACTTATTATAAATGAAATATCTATATAGTATACATATAATAATAATATTTATTAATCAAAATTAAAAAATAGACTCACATTCACAGATTTCTAAATATGCCTCTGCTATATTATTATTTAAGTAACCTATTCTTTGTGACATTTGATTAAAAATAGTAAGTTCAGAGATGACCAACACTTTTCAATAAATAATATTATAATCAAATTTTCTTTTGTGACATAATTAAATATTAATAACAATGGGTTTGGAAATTTTGTGGTAAGCATATAGGTGATCTCAGATCTTAGCCATATTACCATAGTATAATATAATCTCTGAACTTACCCACTTGTACATTTGAATTTATACAGCAATGGTGGACACATTCCTAAATAACCCACCCTTTTGTGTAATGAAATCAAATTTACTATTATATTGTGCTGAATTCCCATATCATTATGATTATGCCACATTGCAATAGAAAATTATTTGAGTTATAGTTACAGTTGTATAGAGTTAAACTGGAGTTTGTTAGATTATAATAAAATGGAATTAGAATAAAATAGAATTTTAGTTAGTGAATAATGACAAGATTTTCCTATATTTGTTATATGTAACTGCATTGAGGGAATATAGGATAGGTTACAGAATGGACCATCCTCATGCAGATTCTTAGATGAATAGGATGGACCATATAATATAAGTGGCATAATAATTCTAAATAAATAATTGTAGTAAGTGACAAATAGGTAATAAAATAAACATAGTTGTTATACTTTTGGCAGCTGACAAAATAACTAAAAGTTTATAATTCCAACAACTTTTATAATATAATTTACTCAGAAACAATTTTTGAAAATAATATAATTATAATATAATTGTATAAAATTTTCAAGAAGTATTAATGTGTAAGTATTTATCATAATTATAAAATTAGAGTTATTTTAAAAGCTGCCAGAAGAATAACAACTACTTAAAATAATTTACTTGGAAACATGTTTAAATTTTCATTAAATATTAATATATAAGTATATACTATAAGTTGAAGTGTTTTTAGTGAGTAATTCTGTTCTACCAGAATTATAAAATTGCAGTTATTTTGGAGCAGTCTAGTTATATAGAGCTATCTATATATATAGAGTTATATAGAGCTAGCTATAGAGCAGTATAGTTATAGTATAACTATAACAAATACATCAAATAAATTATATATATATATTGATTTTTGGCATCAGAATCAGTACCAAGTTTTATTTTAGGTATACTTATAGCATAAGGACCAGATGGAATCAGCATCAGATTATTTGGAATTGGTATCAGGTTTTATTTCAGGTACTTAGCATGCAATAGTGTTATGGCATTATGGTGCAAATGGTACATTATGACATAGGCATTGTTTTTTTAGAATCAAAATTGGGTTTTATTAAAGTAATTGGCATTGGCATAGGTTTTTATGAAATCAGCATTGCAATGATTGCAACCATGGTTTATATATAAACCATGGTTGCTAATTATATACTTATAACATATTACTAAGTCTAAGATGTTAACTTATATGTCCACCTAGTCGGAAAAATAAATTCAAGGCTATGGGTCTGCCTAGCCCTAGGGTATAACTTATATATATATACATAATAGTTAATACAGGGGCATTGGAAGTGGGGACCGCAGGAACCCAGGCCCAGCCTCCCTCACTTTTAACCTGGGGAGGCCTGAGTACCTCTAGGCCCCCCACTTTTTGTAGAAAAAATTTATTATTTCAATAAACATATTTATTTTCAAAAGATTTTTGCAGTTTTATGCTATATAAATCTAGAATAAATTTTGATCAAGGTCCCATTACTAATACTATTACAGGCCCCCCTACTTTTAAAAATGCTCCGATGCACCTGTACAATAAATAATAATATGAAAATACTGTTATATTATATTGTGTAATATAATATATATTTATAATATTAATATTATTATTGTAGGTTATACCTAATGAATAAAATACTATGCTGTTTTTATGAGCTAACACTTTTAGGCAGACATATAACCATAAAAAAATTTCTGCCTAAAATATTTAGCTCAGACATAAAAATAAACAATATACTATTTTATTCATTAGGTATATAACTAACATTAGGCTGTTATTTTATTATGTTTTATTGCATTGAGAACAAGTAATGTTAGATTTCGTTAATCTGTCGGTCTATTTTGAGTACTGCAGCAACATTTATATTAGTATTACATATTTTACAGTATCAATAAAACAGTTTGGTGTTTTTTCTTCTTCTAATTCACAAACAACAACCAGAAAGAATCACGTTGTATACCATTGGGGAAGATTCACTGATTATTTACTGTTTGAATTCACACCCTGATTATGCCTCCTGAAATATATTTATATTAGCTATTATGTATATATATAACCTAGAAAAAAAATTTCTGACTAGGCAGACACATCACCTAGCCTTTATTTTTCCGACTAGGCAGACATATAACATCTTCATAATTTAAACATTAATATGGGAACTGCCAATTCTACCTCCAATTTATCAGTCTGTAAATTCATCTGTAAATTCAACTACAGATTCAAACTTGTTCCAATACTAATTAAATCACAGATTCAACTGTAAATTTAACTTCAGATTCAACCATATTTAAAAGTTGAGTTTATACTATAGTTTAATCAGCATGTAAACTATCAGTTCTATTTTCTATTTCAATTTTCACTTAATTTTTTTTAATAAGGCTGTATTGTATATATAGTAAAGGTTATATATAAAATACCTATAATTTTTAGTATAAATTAATTATTTATTTAACCTTATAATATTATATATTTTAAAATCAATAATTTATTCATTATTTGATTTTATAAAATATTTAAATTTAAGCTTTTTATTTTTACCTTATATATTATCTTATACTATTTAACATAATGTAATCAATACACAGACATATGTTAAAGTTTAATACAAAGTCAAAACTAATACTATTAATTTTAAATAAATAATTGAATATTCTTACTTATTCTTATTTTTAAAGAATTAACTAATTAAATTAATATACTATATTTTTCAGTTTATCATATACTTTAATGTAATATACATAATTTAATACAAATAATTGTAGATTATTATTATTAATATTAACATTACATTTTTTTATTTTCTATATATAATAATATTTAAGTATTTTAAGAAAAGAGAGTAAAAAAATAATCCTTAAAATATTATTTATATTTGTTAGTTAAGTAAGTATTTCTAAAAATATTATATAGTTCTAGTCATTTTATAATACATAGTACTTAAGTGTATTTTTTATATACAAGGTTGCCACACAACCCTGGAAATTTTAGAAATAAAAAATCCTGGCCTGGAATAGTCAAAAATAGCTTCAACAATAAAAATCCAGGAAAAGTACTTAACAATTAAAGGTTCTGTTTCTTGACCAGCAGATATTTTTTTGTTTTAACAAAAAGTAAACATATAATTGGAAGCAATGAACTATTTCTTTCTGTTTAATAATAAATGAAAATTATGTGAATACTTTGAATGACAAGTTAGCAGCATGCAAAAAAGCATTTTCCATGTTGTAATTTATGTTTTTTGTATTCTATTTGAACTGTGTATGTTTTACGAGTATAAAATGGTTCTGTGTTGTTTAATCTGGTTTTAAGTGTATTTCGAAAAAATCAAAATTATTTTTTTTACTGTTTTTATTTAGTTATAAAATAGTTATTAAAATTGGAAAATTCATTAAAAATTCAAGGAAAAGTCATAGAAAATCCAGGAAAAATATTTTACTATAAGTGTGGCAACCCAGCATATAGTAACACTTAACCATAATATGTTTTTTTCACAAACCTATTACCAGGGCATATTTCTGAAATATGTGAAGAGGGGAACACATGGAATTATCTTCACAATTTTAAAGCATGAGTCCTTTAAAGTATCATTGTCAATCCAGAGTGGTTACAGATTTACAAATTACTAAATTAGTAAAGTACATGTCAATATCAAGTGTAAATGAACAAGTCTTTATTACTGATTTGACAGCAAACAAGCATTATTTTCTCATTGAAATTATTTACACTCCTGCAGTTTGGATTATTTTATCCAGCTATTGGTGGTTATTACATCTCTGCTTTATTTGTGGTTATCTGTGTGTTGAATATTTGTTGACTAAACGGGACTAAACAAAAACGAATGTTTGGTAGAGCTTGAATATTTAGACAGCTGTATAAATGTAATCTACATAACAGCAATCCATTATACTTTAACTGAATACCTCACAATCCTGTTGTACCAGACAGTCCACTATTTTGAAAATAATGTGTGACCTTGTTCAGATATATTATAGTTCAATGCCTAAATCTTTCTGAATTTATAAAATGCATTTTATTTGAATCATACTCATAAATTACAAAGATAAAAGCTTATTAAATCATGGACACATAATTCAATTGTGATCTTTACTTTGAATTGACATATTTTACCTAAACTGAATTATTTATTGGTACATTAAATGTATTTTGATTGGCTGTACAATATGTTTATTCTACTAAAAACTTACAATTTTAATCAACAAATTTATTAAAAAAATTCACAACAATTTACATTGTCCAAAAAGAGAAAAAAAAGTAGTTATCTCATTCTATAAAATAAATTACATTTTATTATAAAATAGTTTAATTTACAAACATTTGTTACAAATTATGTAAAATTCAAACAAATTGTACTGTAATGTAAATAATACATACCTAGATGAGCAGAAAAAGTTTTTGGTAAGTGAAAATAGTAACAATATTTCAAACCCTGTTAGCTAATAATAATACATTTTAAATAATATTGCATTATTTAATAAAAATATGCTATAGGTAGATTTAAATAAAAAATTAAACCTGTCTGATTTTCTGCTATTTAAAAATATTTTAAACATCATTTAAAATATATTACATTCAAAAAAATTTAGAAAATGACTTTGTTTAATGAAGTGATTATTTCTTTTCAGCAATTGTATTAGTCATTAGTAAGTCAGAATAACATTTTTGAAATATTGTATATTTTTCAACTTATAATTTAATTTATATCAATAAAGTATTAATAGTATATTTCAATATGTAAGTTATATTTAAAAAAAATTGATTCAATTTTAAATTATAATTTCTCAAGTAATATTTTTATCATAAATGATTTATATGAAAAGTGATAAGTATTATGATTATTCATCTATTTCAAATGATTAGTTACTTTTAATATTATAATGATAAACTCTATAACTTACATTCAAAAGTTTAATGGCCAAACATATACCCATAAAAATTATATATTATATGAATATATTTAAAATATATTTTGAATATTATATTAATTTAATAGAAATATTATTATAATATGAAATCAAGTTAAATACTAATTTCTCAATTCACTAATGGAAGGAGAGAAAATCTAATAGAGGGAGAGAAAAATCTGAATTGAGTTAACATTAGTAATCCTAAGATACTCATATATAGCTTAATAAAAAATCAGATGATAATGTAAAAGTTAAGTCCACAAAACTGAAAAGTTGAGCCCTGAATATAGCATTGATACAATTATTAAAATCAAATAAATATATTGAATTCATCAAAGTTAATTATTATCTTTAATTAGGTATTGAACACTATGAAGATACCAATTTAAGTTTGAAGTGATATTTTCATTATAAAATGAGTTAATTAAACTTTTCAGTGAATATTATGTTATTTTTATTGATTTTCAATGGTGTCATATATTAGTAATTGTGTTAAAAAATGAAGCAAGGAAAATTTGCTCAAGCAACAGTATTTAAAAGTAATTATTTTTTATTTGCTCACATTCAAAAAATATCAACATATGGTGCTACGCTCCACTCTTTTTTTTATTAACAAAATGCAGCATAGCTTAATTCTGCTATATTCTACTTTTAATTTATTTGATAGTTTATGACATAATTTGGGACTATTGTTGTATTGCTTACATTAATAAAAAGTATTCAAATTATCACATGTTCACTTCCAATCAGTGGTTGACAAACATTTCATTCAAAATATTTTACATTAATCTACACTTTCTAAGTTCTAAGCTTTATTAAAATTTAGAAATCGAAGTGCAACATCCCTCATCAAAAAAAACAACCGTATTGGTCATTATTAATTTTTATTTGCTTTTAGATATTATCTATATTATTTAGAGAATTTAAATATTGTTCTCAAATAATGAGATTAGTTGTTTTATTACAACAGATTGATGTAGTATGATGCTACTAAGTATGATTATAAAATAGTATGATGCTACTAAGTATGAGTAGTAAGTAGTATGATACTACTAAGTATGAGTAGTAAGTAGTATGAGGCTACTTAATTTAATCATTTTCAACTAATAACTTACAACAGCTATTTTTATGATAAAAGTCAATAATGTATATATATGAATTTAACACCTCTGATTAATTGATGCACCATACATTAAAATCATTGAAAAAATGGAATTCGTAAGTTTTAGGAAAATTTGATTTACATTACTTTAATTTTTAGACTAAGTTGAAAGCTTGTTTTACTTTGTTGAACTTAGTGTGCATCATATTAAGTGTATTTTTATAAACAATTAATTATTTTAGGTCTGTTATGAAATAACGTGTCTGTTTCGCATATTATTATATTTAGAGTGAGTATATTTACCTGTTAACATTAATTAGACATTTTATTAACTATAGACTCTAAACACCTTTTTAGTAGTAAGAAAAGTGTGCGTTCTATGCTCCCTATCCCAATTTTTGACACTGTGGACCAAACTGAATACCTGTTATTGAATTAATTATTTTTATTAAAAAAGAATAGTCACTACGTTTTAATGATTTTATTGTTTGATTGAGTTTCATCATATACACTACAGTATCCAACATTTTATTGGTATTTTTAATCGTCTTAAAAATCAACCGATTTCAGAATTTCGGCGACAGGTCACAATCGAAGCTAAAACTAAACTCACCCACGTCAACACCCACAAAGCTAAAACAACGCTCCACACAAAACCCCGCTCCCCCTATACGGCCATGCCTAGCGGTATATCGCTCCTGCGCAGAAAACCCAGCGACCCCAAGAAGAAGTCCTCTAAGTCTGCAGCAGCAGCGGAGGACGCCAACAAGCGGAACTCCTGTCCTCCGGAGATCGAGAATGTGGAGCCGCCGCTCTCCGTCGACGTGGACATTGGCCACGAGCAGCCCAGGAGCCAGGAGGCTCCAGCGGTCATTGTCACCACCCCCGCCTCGACAGCGCCCTCCAGCGAGGTGAAGCGCAGGTTCAGCCTGAAGAAGCTGCTGCTCTCGCCGCGCGGCAACAAGACCAAGGAACCTCCGCCCTCCGCTCCCGCTGGTGGTGGTGGGGACGAGGCACAGGAACAGGTGGAGAGCAAGACGTATGGGGTGGAGGATCTGGGGGTGCCGGTGCCCAGTGGTTCCCCCTCGATGGAGCAGAAGGTGAAGCAGAAAAAGCCGCCGCGCAAGTCGCGTTCTCTGTTTGCGCGGTTCAGGTCGCTGTCCACGGGACATGAGGGGACCTCTGAGACGTATAGTGTGGGCGGGAGTAGTACAGGTGAGGTCTCTTCTGTGGTCGTTGTTGTGGTTGAGGTGGATACGTTTTGGAGGATTACATGGAGCAACTCTGATGTATAATTATTGTCTGAATTTATTAAAAATAATTAATTTGTGCATTTTTTCATGAAAATACTTCCTAAATTCATAAAAGTGAAAACAAGTAATAAGGTAAATCATGGTTGATGGAATTTCTCTTCATTATTTATGAGTACTATGTTAAAAAGTCTTCTACAAAAGAGTCATATTTTGAACAATCCCCGCTAGAATTAGAAATATAATTTTCACAAATTTAATAAATTATGTAGAACTATTTTGTTGTAATACTATTCGTCTATTTCAACTGTGATATGTTTACAACTATTTACTGTTGCTATGTTGTTATTTTTCTAAAAGACAGTATCACCATTTTCAACACGAAATTTCTTTGAATGCATCGAAATAGAAATGGATTTACAATCTTTTGATATACTTTTTACTAGCATCTAAACAGTTGTATAAGGTTAAAAATTATTTTGACATTATTATGCTGCTTACAAGTGCATTAACATTAAACGATTTGCCAGTCTAGATCAATAATCTCGTAGAATCAATATCTATTAATTATTTAATTCTGGACAAACTTTTGTTTCGTGAAATAGTATAATTAATCAATATCTGAGTGTATTCTAATAAGCTAACAACTCACAATTGAAGGCACAGAGACGTTAACTCCTTTCAACCACCACTCTCCCAGCTGACTTCAGTCTAGTGCATGTTAACTGTGGTGCACCCCCTCCTCCCCCTCGCTCAGGCCTCCACACAGAGCCGAGCAGTGGCCAGCCCTACTTCTCGGGGGCCCACAGCAACCCCCCCGCAAGCACGATCGCCACCCACACCACGACAGAGGTGGTCCTTCGTCACAGCCAATCAGTGCGTCCCACGCACCACCATCATCAGCATCACCACAGGAGCAGTAGTGTCTACAATCCGGCGATCTATCGGCGGCCCTTCATCCCTGGGGTGACTGGGATGGCCAATCTGGACGGGAAGTCGTGCTACATCAACGCGGTGGTCCAGTGTCTGGCCGCGGTGGATCCGTTGGCCCAGTACCTGTCGACCAATGACTTCGCGGTCGATATTGACAAGAACTCGGCCAAGTGGCAGAAGGTGATTGGCTGCCTTGTTTTATGGGGAGATAGGGGGGGCTATTATGTGCAGATTTCAAGACTCGCTCTCAGGTTTTACTTTTTGATATTTGAAAGAAAACGGCTTTTAAAAAAATAATATTATATAGAAAGTCACCGAGAATTAACATTAAAATATGGACATATTAGTTTCTGAATTTTAACTAGCTTACTAACAGGAGATAATTAATTATTGAATATCGTACATAAATTGCATTCTATCATAGACATTCAATAGCATTCTTAATGTATGTAGAAACTATTATTATGAATATATTATAGAAAGAATTATATTCTATTGAAAATCGTTTGATGTATGGAATCTTGACTTTTATCAAATAATCAATACATATCTAACTATTTTTTATAATCCTACTTGAGTAATATAAATTCTTTATGTACAGTAAAATCCTGCATGTAACGTTCTAAAGGAGATAACATTCTCATTCTTGAGACGCTATAACCTACAATTGGATATAGTGTACAATTGTATATAGTGTATAATTGGATATAGTGTATAGTTGGATATAGTGTACAATTGGATATAGTGTACAACTGGATATAGTGTACAATTGGATATAGTGTACAATTGGATATAGTGTACAATTGGATATAGTGTACAATTGGATATAG